>MQRK01245184.1:14780-34181 GCA_001938485.1 Girardia tigrina
TTACAGCGTTAGTGAGGCAGTGAGGCAGGCAGTGAGTTACTTGGGCTTTTATAATATAAAAAAAATTGAACCCCCGGCAAGAGAGGGCCGCGAAGCGGGCCGAGCGCGCTAGTAATATATATTACTTGAATATTTGAGGGCCGTTTCGATATTGTAAATTTGAGCTGTAAGTATATTATAATTCTATCAGAACTTTTATTAATGAATTTGATTGTGATTGTGTGCTTCCTCAAGACCTATTCTATGAATTAAGTAAGATTTGATTTTCTTTTCAAATCTTCGTAGCTACTTTTCAATTTTGTGATGTAACGCTTTTCCACTCAGTAAGGCTTCATTACATGCCACAAAACATAATATAGGATGTGATATAAGCTGACAGACAACTACATCGATTTGGTTTCAATATTTTTTAAATTCAACAGCTATACCCTTTTTAGCTCTAATATCTGGTTTTATGGTGTTACATATGATCATCGTTGCTGAGGCCCGCAATTTATATTGCAACAATACTGCTTCGATCACCTGTTTCTTTCCTAAAACTCCAATTTCATCTATTTTAGAAGAAATAAATATTTGCCTTGTGTTTTCATCCTTTAAATATATGTTCTAATGGTGTAAAACCTTAAATTTACCAAATTTTCTATGTAGAAAATGAATTTGAGCTCGGTTTTTGCTTAAAATTTATAGTTCTATGAGTACCACTCGAAGTTTTAAAAACTTATCTAGAACTCCAATTTCTGTTTTTTTTTCATTTTCTGTGTTGAATTTATTTTAGCAAGCTATAAAATCATTTCATTATCTATAAAAACATTAAAAATACGAAAGCAAATAAAAAAAGATAACGAAAGGAAATACATCTATACCATTTTGCCATATTTTCGTGTCTTAGAAAGAGATTAGATTAGATCTGTTGCAACCTTTTCTCAACAGAGGTTATAATGTTAAACGTGACAACTATTTCACAAGTTTTGAACTTGCACATTATTTGCTCTAAAAACAATAATGACTGAAACCCTTCGGCAGAATAGAAAAGGAATACCTGCCTTATTGGAGTAACAATCGTTCGATTTGTATGAGTCAACGTTTTGCTTCAATACTAAGCACAAGTCTCTTATTGAAATATAATTTCAAGTTTACGAAATGTGTCACTCTAGTATCCACAATGAATACGTCTCCTACAGTTGATAACACATCGACAAAAAAGCCCATTGTTGTTCATTATTACAACCTCCAGAAATGTTGTGTTGATGATTCTGATGCCATGCTCAGCCTCAATTCAACTCGAAGCGCTTATCGTAGTTGGCCTGTTTCCGTGATGCACACTTTCTAGGATATTTCTGTGTTAAATGCTTGAATTTGTTACAAAGAAGCTATGAATTATACAATGCCTCGAAAAAACTTCATTTTGCCACTGATAAATCAACTAATTGAAGAAAAAGCATCAAAACTAGTAAAATTACCTTCTGAAATTGGAAAAGAAATTGGGAACTGAAACTTTGCAAAAACAAAACGAGAATTATGTGTAAGCGCTGTATGAATTTTTAAAGTGGAAATCACTGTGAAAATAATTTGGAGAAAGTGACTGTTACGATTTGTAAAGCTTGTGAAACAGTTTTATTTTGGTTTTAAAAATATTTAATTATTTGTCTATTCTTTTTGAATATCATGTTTGCGTTCAAATAACTCTACAAAAGCGATAATAAGGACTATATTCAAGGGGGCTGGACCGCTAACTGAAATTATACATATTTTATCACTTCCGACACAAATATTCATTAGATGCGACTGAATTTGCTAATTAAATTAGAGCATTTGTTGATTTCATTTAAAAAGAGTTCTAGTGTTAATCTGCTATCTGTAAAAATGTCAAAACCAGGCATGATTTTTTAGAAATTCTTCTTAATTTTAATTTGCTTTTGATGCAGCAGATTGAGATAGAGTAAAAAAATTATGACCTATGTCTTTTACAATTCGAATGGCTTGTGATACATAATTTTCCTTCTCTTATAAGGTTAACTGTGCACACGGTACTGCTATGGACACACATTTCTTATCTCAGAGGGAGCAAAGACAAGATCATTGCTTTTCTTAGTAATAATATCATTCAGATATTTTTTTATCTTTCATATATGACGGTGATGGCAAGAACAGACATTTCTAAATTTAGATGACTGCACTTCTACTTCCATTACTAAGCCAGTTCTAAATTCCAATGAAAATGGTACTAAATAAAGTTTCTTATTATTTATAAATAAAGTATTATAAATAAATTACTTATAAATAAAGTACTTATTATTAGACAGACAAATGCCTTTGATAGTAGTAATATCAAACAGACTTGAAAGTATGACATTCAAGTATGCAAGTCTTTTTAAGCGTTTACCATGTTTTCCTATGTTTTCCACTTTTTAAAACTATTGTGCGCTCATTTGTAATTGGAAATTACATAACAGATATGAAATTATGATTTGCAGATATATTATAGGATGAAAATGATTTGAAAAAAGAAAAAATATTTTATATAATTTATATAAAAATATTATTTAAAAGTATCGATTCATTTAAATATGGAATTAAAATTGAAGATTTTTTGTAAATCCCAAATCAAGACTGTGTAATTTTTCATATAAATGCAGTCTTGCTTCTGTAACCAAGTTCCTTCGATGAATTTTCATGTTAATTTTTTTTAGTTGGAAATTATTTTCTTGATTCACATATTACCTCCATCTATCCTCGATGAAACCTAAATAAACTCTAGTTTATATTAAAAATATATTTAGATTTTAACAAATATACTAAATGATTGTTAAAAATGTCTTATTTTATTATTTAATTATTTAACAACAATCGATCATTGCGATTCTTATTTTACTTGGAGAAAAAAATCAAATTTTATTTCCTCTGATTAATTCAAGATATTTGCATCATAATATTATGAATAAAATAATGAATTTTAATCAATCAATAAAAAGAAATCGATTTTGTTTAATGTTGTTTTTTGAAAATCCGATATAAACAATTTCTCTAATTTATCCGATCAGATTTGTTTTAATATTTATTTTTTTCAAATTTTAATAGTGTTTTTTCAAACTGAATGTTTTTTTATTAAAATTGTATTTTATTGCGAAATGAGTCAACTAAAAAGAAAAGGCACGAAAATAGATTTACAGATTAAGTTGTTTGCTTTAGATTTATATAATAGAGGGAATCGAGTTAGTGTTATTTCCAAGAAAATAGGTTATTCTGAACCGACAATTAAATATTGGATCAATCATTCAAACTCCATTCTGACTCAAGAGAAATCCGATTTACCTCAAATCTCGTACAACGATCTTTCGTTTCATAACAACAGCAATCAATTGTCGGCTTATGAAGCAATGGAAACAATTTCCCTAAAAAAGCAATCGGACAATACGAAATTCACGGACGAACTCGAGCCGTTTTACGATGCTAAACAAACTCTATCAACATCGAAGACCAATGGAATCATTTCCGAACCAACCGGAGTGTTAAACCCGTTTTACGATAATTTTTCCGATAACGAAGAGAACACGAACGATTTGATCAACTCGGCGACATCGACAAAAGAGGTAAACAATCTGCCGATCAGCCAGTCGCCCCGGACATTCGAGTACCATCCGCAATTGAGTGTCAATTCCAGTAAAACTCCGAAAACCTTTAACAATTTAACGGAAAACGAGTTCCGCAATTTCCAAAACGATATTAAAAACTGCCAAGAAACGATCGATGAGCTCATTGCATTTATATCGACCGGCAAGAAACTCGTCAATAGAGCATCGAATTTCTTGTACCAGCTGCAAGAAACAATGAATCAGTATGAAGTGAGGAAGAAAGTGAAATATGAATGTCAATGATATTGATAATAAAACTGCCTTTTGTTGTGTATTTTGATTTTCAAACTCGCTTTAAAAGTTCAATAAAGAAGTGTGTGTGTGTATATATGCATATTTAAATCAATTTTGCTTCTGGTTACTTATTTATACGTTACCGATAATAAGGTTGTGAAGGTGATTAATAAATAACAATTGCCATCTTCCGGTTTTTGATTTCTGTTGTCAAATTAATCTGTTATTGTCACTGAAATCAGATGTTATGTTAACCAATTCGATCGTTGTTTTTGTCGATAATTAGTTTCTCATTTACTTTTAGGTTATTGTCGTTTCAAAACTCGATTGAATCATTTCTTTGATAATCAATATGCTAACGATTATTCAAATTAATTGTTTGATTACATATTTTCTGTTGAATTGCATTTTTTTCCAAATTTTACAAAATAAAAGGAATGAAAGTGGTTTTATTAGATTCGTTTTAATTCGTAAATAAGGCGCTAACATTGAGCTCTAATTTTCGTGATAAAATTCCATAACAATAAAATAATAATGTTAATCCGAGATTGGTGAATGAATTCAGAATTATTTGTTTATCAACATTCCGTGCTTCTGATGATTGATAATTATGTAATAAATAATGACAAAGATAAATTTCATTTGAAATTCAAAAACTGTTTCGGAAATCGAATGAGGTTCAATAATTAATATCATTATTTTCCAGTTTTAGTTTGTTAATATTCATCTTGATTACTATTGAATAATTACAAATTAGGCTATTTAAATGATGTCATTTTAAACGCAGAAAATTTCTAAAGATTTTCGCAAAAATATCATTCATCGTGATTTTTTTGAGTTCTTGTACTGAGATTGTCTCTACTTGTTTGGTGATATATTGTAAAATTTGTTTTATATATTATAAACAAACGAAACTGGCAAAGAAAAAAAAATCTGTTTGCGTTTCGGAAATCGTTGAAGCATAAAGAACATAAAATATGAATATGTAGTCATTAATCGATCCTAAAATGTTTTAAATAATGAATTGTTTTTTTTTGCATTCACAAATTATAACTCAAAATTTGATACAGATAATTGACATAAAACTAACTATTCAAATTTTGTCTTTTGTATCTAATGTGGGCCTCCCATCTCTGTAATGGTATTGAGCCTAAGGCTCTTTAGAGGGTCCACCCAAACTAAAGTCCTTAAGGGCCCCCCGATAGGCCTCCTATTGGGACAGTGGCCTTCCGCCTCTGTGCAGTCGGCTTGCCAGTAACGAACGACCAATCATGGAACTTGGTACCGTGGAACCGTAACAACCGCGAAATGGGCACTTGAATTGTCCTCTTGCAGTCTTGTTATTGACTGGCAGTCGGTATTGTAGGTGCGTCTCTTCGGCATCGTCGTTCAGCTGTATCCTCGGCATACTCACAGTTGCGTCCGCCAGCTGAAGATTGAATTGGTTTGATGTGGGCTCTTCCTCGTTCTCTTCTTCCAAGTTTTCTTTTCTATGGGCGTTGGATGTTGGCGCTTCTTGATGATTCTTCTGAATATGAATCCTTAGGAAACCAGCGCTCTTGTATTCCCTCGGACAGTGTTGATATTGATATTTTCCTTTCTTCTGACGTGGTTGGGCTTTCTTCTCTCTCTTCTTCCGTGGGATTGACTCTACTCCTTCGTGATCTCTTCTGAGATGCCTATATAACTCCTTCACTTCCGCATATTGTTTGTAACAGGCATCCATCGGGCAGCTGTGTTCTTTCAGACGAGGTAGCATCAGTCTTAGTGTTTGCTCGTCCCCGCTTCTTTGGATTCTCTTCAGTCGGAATACTTTCTCGATCTTTCCATCCATCTTCAGTAAGTTTTCCTGCAGAACGTCTCTTTTAAATTCACCGAAACTGTACTCGGCTTCAGAGAGCCAGTGAGCATCCACTCTGGGACATTATACCAGATGTTGCTTTCTCCGACCGCTGATCTTCTTTCCTCCGATGAGTTCGCATCCACTGATCTGTTTGATGTTCTCCGGGCATTCTCATAAATCGACCTTGGTATTGTGTACCATTCTTCTTCGCGCGATGATATTCATTTGGCTTTGCAGTCCAACTGATATCTCATCCATCCTGATCCTTTCGGCTTTCGAAATCCCCAAAGTTCGCCGAGTACATAGATTGTGAAATGATTTTAGCTTTTTCGCGTGTGCTTCATTTGTCCTCCAATTTTTACAGCTGTAGTAAACCACCTGGAATACACAGCTGCTAATTATGTTCTTCTTATTCCGGAGAGACAATTTGTTGTATTTCAACACTGGTCTGATCGCCCGTAATTTCGCTGCTCCTTTCTGAATTCTGGCTTTGATGTCCGTACCTGAGCTTCATCCACTTTTAATTATCGATCCCAGGTAGCAGAATTCGTCCACTCAATCTATTCCGGCTTTCAGCTCGTCCATGTCGTAATGTACTTTGCTCCATTGAGATTCAGGATCTTTGTCTTCTCACTGTTGATTTTGAACCTCATATTCAAGAACACCGTGTTGAGACACGTGAGATTCCGTTTGATATTTCCATAGTCTTCGTCCAGTAAGCACAGGTCGTCTGCCTAAGCAAGTCTGTTCACGTTCAGCTCTTCCCCATTGTATTTTGTTTTCACACCACCTGATAGTCCTTCTTTGACCGCGGTCTTAATTGCATGATCAAAGACAAGGTTGAATAGTAGAGGACCCAATACGCAACCCTGACGGACTCCTTTATCCATACTGAATTTATCCTTTCCAATGCTTCCCGTGAAACCTTCATGAAATTTCATGATGATACTTAGCATCCGATCCTGTATTCCAATTCCTTGAAGGCAATTCCAGAGAACTTTTTTGGGTACGCTGTCGAATGCCTTTTCAAGGTCGATAAAAATAGCAAATACGTTTATGTTCCGGTATCTGGCCTCTTCTTGTATCTTTCATAAGATACCAATCGCGTGCGCTGTGCTTCTGTTTTGTCTGAAACCATATTGCCAGTCGTCCAGTATCCTTTCGAGATATGGCAGTAATCTATTTGCAATGATTCGGGTCATGATCTTTCCTCCTACATCAAGTAGGAATATGTCTCTATAATTATTCAATTCCTTCTTGGAACCCTTTCCTTTGTATAGGATAACGACTTTCGCCGTTTTCCAAGCCTCCGGGAATTCTGCTCTTTCCTCCAATATGTCCACAAAACATTGCTGTATCTTCTCAGTCAACTGGAGACCGCTCCATTTATATAGCTCTGGAATGATACCGTTGTTTCCAGTAGCTGTACCGTTCTTTAGTTGTCCAATAGCGGTACCTACTTCTTCTACGTCCGGTGAGTGGTCTATTTCGAGTGCTTGGCTCTGTTCGATTTCCACGAGATAGTCTCTTTCGCTTTTTCTGAATAGATGTGAGAATTGCTCTGCTAACACTTCATCCTTCACACTGCTTTGTACAGTACAGAGAGAGGATTCCTTCGTTTCACTATTGCAGAGGACTCTGAGCTCCGTGTATAACTCAGAAGTCTTGCCCATACATTCTCTGTTGAGAATTCCTTCTATTTCTTGTCCAATTCCCTCAATCCTCTCTCTTTTACATTTCCTGAGACGCCGCAAGGTGTTCAGTATTGCAGCCTTCCACGTCGAATATGTTCTTTCACATCTATTCTGAATGTATTCTTTCATTCGCTTCGATTTCTCCTGCAGTAGTGGTTTCAGCTCTTCTAGGTGTCCGTGTAGCCACCTCTGATTGAGCGGGACTTTTTTCTTTCTGTAACTTTTTGAGATCTTCAAAATGACCTTCTCCACATCATCCCAGCTCTAGACATTTGTATCTAATAAAAATATGTCACTTCTGCTAATATATGTGGTTTACAGAAATATTAATAGGTTTTATATTTGTTGAGTATCTCAAATAGATAAAATAATAATTTATATAATATTGGATTCTTTTCATGTGTTAAGGGTTTGATTAGAAACTCTAGTTATCTCAATCACCTTCAACTACTATCAACAAAAATTTTTAAAGAACAACTGGAAATTAATGAATTAAAATTGAAGAAATAAACAATATAACTTTCCGATTTTCTCACTAACATGTTCATTTATAGTTTTGGTTTAAGTGCACATGTATTTGAATGATAGAGTGATGAACTTGAGATAATTGCGATAATCTTTATTATTATTTTTATTTATTTATTTAATTTAATTTAAAAATTGTTTTATCAAAGTACCCGTGTTCTATTTACAAATCCGACCTCTTCATTATTTACTCAACACAATCAATATAAAAACTCATCTCCAAATATTCATCTTGCTCAATTCATACAGTTTCTCTCAAAAAATTGGAACACTAACAATGAAAATACGGAAATCAATTTTATATTATTGAATCACTGAAAAGGTTTCTTTGGCCACTCAGGAACATTAAAGCGTCAAAAATACCTTCCAAACACTGAAAAGAATAAAAGTAATTTCCGTAGAATGAAGGGTCGTATTGTCGGTATCGACACAATTACTGCTGTATACACTTGCACCGGTTAGAGATATGAACTTCAAATAATCTGTGGAATCCATTGATGATTTGCAACTGTTGTTTCTCGATGGCTCGAGTTCTTTTGAATACTGAAGCTCTGATATGAAAGCACTTTTCCGATAGTAAGTATTGAAAGGGTAATCGACTATTTTGTCAATATATTGTAGTTTCAGACATTGTTTAAAATTGGAATGAGGAATTACTGAGAACTTGTGATTCGACAGCAAGTAGAGAGTTTTTTGTACATGATAATCGGTATATCATTCTATGATATACTGGTCTGTTAGGAACAAATACACGGGAACTTGATCTTCATTGATAGCAATACTGGACCAAAGGAGAATATGAATTTCAAAACCAGAACTGTTGTCGACGGTCTGATCATCTTCCCCCCTTTTAAATCAAACAAAAAGTGAAACTAAATTTTTTATTTTACCTATTATACTAAATACAGTCTAAGCCGCTTAATAGGACCACATTTGTCACAAGTAAAACTGTTCCTATTAACCGAATGGTCCCTTAAAGCGAAGTGCTTTTATTTTTAACAGTTTGTTTCTTAAAACTTTGAAAATGCTAAATGTAATCACATATTAATCCATATTACTCGAAACCACATGAAAAATAAAAAAACATGTTTCATTAGAAAAATAGAAAAAAAATGAACAAAATTTATTTTAAACAATATCAAAAATGGGCCCAGCACCAACGAAACTCTGGTACTCAGTTGTTTGGAATAAGTCAGTCAACTTTAATTGTTTTCTTTTATTTCTGGCTACTTGAGACATAGACTGATGCACCAGTTCCAGAGCACCATTGATTCCAGCGTTACCTTTGTTCTGAGCAAAGAAAAGTTTCAATTTCTCAACACATTGTAATGCTTCCTTAACGGAAAGTGCGGCGTTTCTTCTTCTGAGCCACTACTTTCGTTAATATCGAAGACTTCATCTTCAGTAAGTCGATTTTGAATAATTCCTTGAACTATTTCTTCTTCCAAGACACTAAAGATTCACATCGACATCACAACAGCTTACAAATTCTTGGCTAGCCATTCCAACGTCAATGCCGTTGAACTCATTGAGGAGTTCAGTAAGGAGAATTCCATCATCAGATGATTCTTTACAAAAAGTGAATCCAGGTTTTGCAAAGCAATTTGCAATCGTTTCACACATTATTGTCTTCCAACTGGTTGCAAGCATCTGCAGTGCTGTCAAGAGGTTGAGTTTTCGAGACAGAGCAATTGCATTGAAGTTTTCCTTTGGAGCCATATTGAACTCTCGAACAATTTTCTGAAGAACGAGCCTGCGGTAAATAGTTTTCGAATTCGTGATGATCCTTTGATCCATCAGTTGGATAATAGAAGTTGTGTTGGGCAGGAGAAAGCGCTTAATGTTTGAACAATTCTCAACATTTGGATGAGATGAACAGTTATCAAGGAATAGAAGCACCTGACGTTTCTCTCTGTGAAGCTGCGAATCCCAGTTTATCAGCCACTATCTGAATATCTATGAGGTCATTCATGTATTTTGATTATGTTTATATTCCACTGGAAGTTGGTTGACACCTTTAAAGTAACGCCGGTTTTTACACTTACCAATGACAAGTAAAGGGCGACGATCAGATCCAGTCATGTTGACGCACAAAAGAACAGTGATACGATCCATTGCCTTTTTTGATCCAGCCAGTGCTTCAAAACGAAAAGTGAGGGTTCCATCTGGCGTGGCCCTGTAGTAAATACCTGTTTCATCAGCATTATAAATGTCTTCTGGAGCAAATGAGTTAAGAATTTAAGGGATAATATTGTTGACCCATGATGTGGCTTCTGCAACATCAGCGTCTTTCTTTTCACCATGGACAACTTTATAGCAGATGCCATTGGGGTTTTTCTATCTACTGAGTCATCCATCAGTAGGTTTGAAATCGACTTTTCCCATTCGATCAGCTAGGTCTTTCGCTTTTGTAAGCAGTAATGGTCCAGAGATCGAAATGTCTCGATATCTGGCCTCCCGAAACCACTGCAAGAGAACTTCATCCACTTCAGCGTCTTTAGGTTCTCGCCGACGCTTTCTCTGAGGTCCACCAGATGTTCCTTCTATTTCTTGACGTTGTTGTTGCAATCGAAGAATTGTTAACTTAGATACATTTAAGCTAGATGCTAATTGACGTTGGCTAAATTTTGTGAATAAGAGAGAGTTTATCTATCTGTGAAAGGTCTGTTCGAGGTATTTGGATAAACTAGATCACTTGGTACAGTTCAGCAGCAACAAAAAAAGACACTAGGCAACAAATGATAAAAATCCAGTTTTTTGTGGTGATGTGTGTCTAAATTTAAAAAGTTAAGTTTTTTAACATAATTATCCGACTTGCCCTTATCTAAATTTGAAATGTCAATCCACTCAGTATTTAGTGAATTTAAACAAATGTTATTTTTAAATAAAAAATATTAACTATTAAAAATTATTAATTAAAGAAATATTTGGCTGTTGTTGATGCACTGAGTGATCCTATTAACCGACTTTGTCGGTCCTATAAGACGACTAATTTTACATTATTTACATAGGAAATGATTCGGTCCTACAGAATTTGGTCCTATTAGGCGGCTGGCTTAAATAACAGATGGTCCCATTTAGCGGCTTCCACTGTATTTAATACGATTTAATTTATATTTATAAAAAAATTTTAAGTTTTTTAAATTTATATTTATAACTAAATATATTTTAAAAATTTTATAGAGACAAAAGTTTTGGAAAAGTTTATTTTAAGAGAAATGTTTTTAATTTAATTTTTATAAATGCATCTTTTAATGATATTTTAGTTGTTAAATACATTCTTAGACATTATTATGAGATCAAAAAGTGAAAAATCAAATTCAGTAGCACAGAGAAAAAAAAGTTAGGTATATCGTGAAATTTGAACTAAAATGAGATTATCATGTTTAAGGTAAGAAAATTAGGTAATTATTAAAATGTCCCACAACTAAAGAAACGCTATCCGAAGAAAAAAGTTGAAAAAAAGAAAGTTTAAGGATAAAACATGCAATTGATATTTTAAATATTAGAGAGGGGAAGATCACTTCAACCAAAATTATTGAAGAATATAATTTTTATGTTTCAGCGAAGACAGTACAAAGATATATAAAACAAATTTATATGAAGTATAAAAAGGTGAAAATTTTAACACATATGCATCTGATAATGAGTCGTTTATTAGATGAAAGAGATTATATGAGAGGTATTAACAACATCAATATGAGTTTTAGAACATTTATTAATATCACAAGCGCATTCACTACTTGAAATTTTTCTCGATCGATATATGTCTTTTCTAATGGATTACTGGTTTTTCGAGTATCAATAATATTTTTTTTCTGTTAGGATTAACAATTAAATTAGAATTTTTGATACATCAATTTAATTTTAAAAGTAAAAAAGTTCCATATAAATTTATATTTTTAAATATTTTTATGATATGCGGTAGTTTAAAGTTTTCTCCTGAAATTTAAAAAGATGATATTTAAAAAAAATTTATAATACAGAAATTTGTTTTAGTAATTTGTATTTGTGATATAAATATATTTTTCTTGAAAATAAAATTTTTTTGATATGATTGAAAATTCAAATTCTTAAATACTAACACTTGCAAAACGAGGGTATTCGCTCTATTGATAAATAAACATACAAAATCTTATTGAGTAGATAGTTGGTATTCCTATGTTATTAAGTTTTTTCAAATTGTTATTATTATGAATTAAGTAAATACATTATATCTGGGTTTCACAGAAAATGGTATCTGTGAGGAATGTTTTGAATTGTGTGTTGATATTGTATATGTTTTATGTTGATTCGGAATGTACCTCTCCTACACAGATAGATGATTGGTATTTTCTTTGATTTCTACTAATTAAAAATAATTTAATTTAATTTTAAAGTAAAAAGATTTAAAATAATTTTTGAATGTATTATTTATTTTTTAATGTAATTAAAAATTTTAATATATTAATTTAATATGTTCTTTTTTAAAAAATGTTTAGATTTTATTTTAACCAATTAGATTCTTTATAATTAATAATTTTTATTAACAAATTTTCATTTATTGAAAATAATTAATATGAACTCAGAAATATATCGATCATGAAAAATTTCAAATAGTGAATGCGCTTGTAATATTAATAAATGTTGTAAAACTTATATTGATGTTGTTAATAGTATCGATTAAAAGAGAAGTATGAGATTAGTCGAGTGTGATGAAGTTAAAGTTTAAATTAAAAGACCATGATAACGAAATCTAAGATTTGATTGTTGAATATACCTTTTAAGTATAACAGTACGACAGGTCATCGGTAAAGATATTTCCGAGTGTAAATATAATAAATACTTGTAAAAACTTGTTAAAACTCTAAGAACGATAAAATATCAAAATCAGGATTTCTTAAAACAATCAAAGTAAGTAATCAAAATTTCGTAATAAAAATTCGTTAATTTCTTAGTTTTAAAATCCACAATTCATTACTTCAAAAATCAATAAATTTATTTTCAAATAAAATTTTTAGGTTAATCATAGATTATAAATAACATGTTTTGTTAATTTTAATTGAAAACAACTTACTGTTAATACTGATTTTAAATTATTTCCTAGTGCACTAAGAAACCCACACAACTTGACCGCATTCATTTTAGAATTTTTACCCAATTCAACTAAAGTTGATAATTTTTTTCTTTCGATTTCTTTTTCGATCGATAGAAAAAATATTTTGTAAAACAATTAAACCGATAGAAAAAAATTTCCAATTCAACAATTTTCATAATTTTGTTTAAATAATATTGCATAGAAATTCCGGGATTTCAAAGTTATTTTTCTTACTGAATTTAAAACCAAAAATGGATTTTTTTATTCCAAAAATCGAACATAACGATTCAGAAGAATTCTTTTTAACAGACATTCAAGAGGAAATTAAATCCTTTCTTTTACCGTGTAATATTTTCGGTATCCATAACGATCTTAGTTGTTCTTGTCGATTCACATTCACGTGCAATTTGAATAGAATTTGCACTGTGACATGTACCCATTGTCACATTCACTCTCGAATGAATCACTGCTGTTCGTCTTCATTTCCGATAATTTCCCTCGATCAGAATAATAAGGATATTCAATTAATCGATATTCCAAATACAAATCAGTCACAATCGTTCTTGATGTCGTATCGAGACACACAATTGGAGGACTCGAGCATTCTGGTAGGAATATTGATCACGATATATATATATATATATATATAGCGCCATTACAATATTGACCACTGTAATCAATAAATAAAATCATAATCAAAGTATATATATATCATTGAATCTTGTGAACAATTTAATATTTTGCGGTCAATATTTTTTTATTCGCCAATCATAATTTGAGGGCCATTTTACGTTCTCTTTTCATCATATCACTGTAGCGTGCATTGATTCTCTTCAACTGAAGGTATGAATCACCATGATAGGTTTCTGTTCAGTCAATGTCGTGTTCATCATATATCTTTTCATAAGCAAACATAGCCCTGACCTGAATACGGCATTGCTCAGCTTACAGAGGAATATTTCACTCATATTTAATCAACCAGACAACAATTGATTGTTAAAAATGTTTATTTGAAAATTTTTGCGCTGATTCCGCACTTTAACATTTCATTAAAACAGTCGACATGTTCTTTCTTTTTGGCATTAGAAATAAAACCATTAGCCCTACAATGCGCAATTTTTTTAAATATAAAAATATATGGAACACACGCGGCCAGTATTACAAACTGAACTGTCATTTTTGTTGACAAAATATATTGCATCTATGACTTTATGGGCAGTTATCATTCCATAGACAATGTTTTTGGTTCACAGTATGTAAACACTCAAAGAATATCACGTGATTAAAAGATATTGAGGTAAAATATGGTTGATTCAAATATGAATCACGGCGCATTGTAGGGTTAAAATATCTTTACAAATAACAGTTTATATTATTTACAAATTCTTGTTCATTTCATTGCTAATCAATACAGACTTTATCAAAGGTCATCGCAACAAAGGGTTTTCAATTGACATATTAAATACTAATTTGGTTATTTATTATTAAATTACTCATTGTAAGATTTTTAGTAAAAGCACAAAAGTTAATTAACAGCAAGGTACGCCGACTTTACAGCGGAAAATTTACAACAAAATTGTCAATAAGTGAACTATATCATCTAAAATATGAATAAAAATTTTTAATTATGTTATGATAAAACAATGAATCATGCACGGATTTAATTTTAAAACATAAATGGATAGAAAATTTCAGATCGACATTTAATTATTCTTTTTAATATAAAAAATAAACAAAGAACATACGAAAAATTAGTAAATGTCTAATTAAAAAAAATTCAAATAACATTCTAGAACAAATGAATAACATACCAAAAAATGTGATGTGTAAATAGAAGAAAGATACAAAAATATTAAACTGATATAGAAAAATAATGTAATAGTAAATATATACTTTAATCCAAAAAGTTTAAATTATGAGCAACGCCTCTAAGATAATCCAATATTGGTAAATTAATGTATTGCTCAACGACACGTTCAATCCTCTCACTTACTTTGACATAAATTTGCGATTAGAGTTGTGGGAATTCTTCAATTCTAATAAGAATTTTAATGCGCTGCAAAATTAGTTCCACAAAATCTTGATCAGTACGAAATTGATTTATCAAACTATAAACAGTTGGGTGATTGCAAGCGATAGAATTTTGAAACGCACGATGCCAATTTTTTATTGCATTGTTTGTGCGTGGTAGATGAGAAATAACGCGGTCATATACATTTCAACACTGAATTGAATATCAAGGACGTAATCTTTGTTCTCCACGAGCTCGGTCAATATATGTATCCTCAAAATATACAAAGACATCATCGAGTTCTGGATAATCATTAGAAAGATCAAGTAAAACCAAAAAGGAAGTGATAACATCATCCACAGGAACAAACGCTAAGGCCATTATTGATTTCAGAATGGTTCTAATTTCATCATTGTTTGAATAGAGATCTGGAAGATTTGATGTTTCTTTTATTTTTTCCAAATTGATTGGTTCCGATGAAAAAAAACAGCCTTTAATCCAAGTGATAAGAATAGCCTGCATACGCAACAATCGGATTTCCAGATTTTGAAGTAAAGAAGTGAAGATTCATGCTGAAAAAAGTGAGAGAAAAATATTTAGAAATTTATAATATTTTAAGGTATATTTTTAAAGGTATATTAACGTAAATGGAAAATTTTATTATAAATATTATATTTTAATAAAGTATTATTCGGTAATAATGGCAAAAAATATCTTAATTAAAAATTTTAAGAAAATTGAATTTAATTATTTAATATTAATATTATAAATTTTGAATATTTTTTTCTGAAAAAATCCGCGGTAAAGTCGCCTCACCTAACGGCAAATATGCCTCAGATTCGGCCAATCATCTAAAATTCTCTCCAATTTCTCCGCCTTTTGACCGAACCTAGATATACCCACTTTTTTAACTATAAATAATTTTATTTAATTAACTTTTTCAATTCTTTTTATTAACTTACTTTCTATATATAATACATTTAGGTATGTATACATGAAATTTAGAATCCTATTTTTGAAGGCTTTTTACTCAATCAATTTTCTCCCATCTTTGCACACTCATTCATTCTCGATGACAATAAATGATTATGTGAAAATTTGATAAAATTAGTTTTTATGGTCCCAAAATGGGAAAAACGGAAAATTCGGAGTTCCCGAACAATATTAATTGAAAAAGATCTAATTATAAATTATCAGTAGTTTATATTAATTTTTACAAGCTTATATTACGTTTCATTTGTTGGTTTGTCTGTCTGGATGCATCAAATCTTGCGATCGAAAATTCACCCACTCCCCGTTCACCTAGCGACATGAAACTTTCAGGACTGATGTATTCTAGGTGACAGTACACTTTTTCACTGTCACTGCTCATCTACCGCCTTTAGTTTGGCCGCAAAAAGTAATTAAAGTGTCGTTCTCATGTTTTCCTCAGTATTAGGCTTTGAAATTTGCTACATAAATTTGCTTATTTATTATAATAAATAAATTAAATACATTAAAAAATATCAATAAATAAATAACTAGTAAATCAAAAAATTAAATATAGACTTCTCAACTGATAATTATTAATTTTCCTCTTCAATCGGGCATAACAAACGTGTCGATCTCAGTATCATTTTACCTTTTATGTTAAGGGCGACAATTAGAATCTCTCCTTTACCAGGATATATTTCAGAAATCCTAACTAGCCGCCATTTTCCATTTTTCTTTTCACCTTCCAATAACCAGACTTATTCTCCAATTTTAGGCTTTCTGTTAGTCTTCCATCATTTTTTTTTCTCTCTCCAAGATAACATTATCTCTTTTCCCCATCGATTCCATACGTGTTCCGTTATTTGAACTCAGACCTTCTATTTGCATAACCACTGTAGATTATTCCTCGTCCGTTACATATGCATCGCTCAAAACTTTATATAATGCGTTTTTCATACTTTTTATCAACGCTTCGTAGATCCCTCCAAAATGAGGTGATGTCGGCGGGTTGAATCGCCACTAATTTTTATCTTTTGACAACTCCAATTTTGGTTTCATGGTAATCTATATGCATTTCAACAATTTCCTTGCATGCTTTCAAAAAGTTCGTTCCGTTGTCGGAAATAATTAATTGCGGCCTCCCACGTCTAGATGTAAATCTATGTAGACACTTCAAGAAAGAAGCAGTCTCTTAGTCCATTGCAACCTCCAGATGAACCGTCGCGTCAAAAAACAAGTAAAAAAAACAGACATGTCTATTCTGTCTTATCTTTCCCCGTCCTTGTATTGTCAAAAATGGCCCTGTATAATCTACTTGCACATTGATAAACAATCTTAGTAGTTCTTGAATCGACATTTCCTGTTTTCTGAATATTAGATCTTTTCACTCTCTGACGTGGACGATGAAGATTTCACATGTCGGAACATTGTCTTCTCCTTATTTTGTACATTCAATCCGAATAAACTCTCATAAGTGGTCTTTCGATATTCTGCTTCTTTATTTAAACCGTCTGCAAACGATTCAACTCCGGATCCTTTCTTTCTAACCTCTTCATATAACCTCTGCATCTTTCATAATTGACTACCATGAATTCCGGTAGTTTCCTCAGTATTTCCTGATATAAGAATCCTGCTTCCAAATCCTATTCCTTTTTTTAAAACTTTGAGTCGAATTATTATTGAAGTTACCAAGTTTGCAAACGTTTCTACATCTCGGAATTTCTGTCCATCAACTCTTTTAAATCGTTCAATTTCGTCTTTTAACGCAATGTAACTTCTTTCTCTTCCACCATATTTCATTTCTAACTCCTGTATAACTGCGTCATAAACTTCATTGCTGAACCCAAATTCGTACCCAATCCGCATCGCTTCGTCGACTACATATTTTCTCGAGCAGAATAATTTATTACTTTTACTAATTTTCAATTCATGTATACACGATCGAAAGACGGCTCCAATCTGTGTAAGCCATAATATTTCCCAGAAATATTGGGATTTAGAATCTTTCAAATTGCTCCAATCCAGCCTCCATCACTGTAAGCTTCAATTCATTTCCATTTTATTTTCATGTTTTACACATAAAGCGATTTGATGTTTCTCTTTAATTGACACTTCAATTTATTCATCCGCTAATTCCAAGCGTTGTAATTCGCCTTCTAATTTCTTGACTTCTCTTCTGTCCAACTGTCGGGTCATTGTGATCATTTGCTGATATTCTTCATGTAATCTCTCATATTTCTCTTCGTAATTTTTGTGGATAATTTCCCTTTTTTCTTCTTGGATGACTGGGTTAAACAATTTCTTTCTGGCATTTACCACTTGTAGCCTCCATCCATTTCTTTTATTTAATTTATCGTCTAATTGTTCTTTTTCTACGCAACTACCTCCTTGCAAACGTAAAGCTAAATGGAGGGTCGATTCCTTCTGGATGTTATAATCGCTCAATGTTAGGTCATCTTCCAACTGTTTCCCAGCAAAGATCAATCTCTGATCTCTGGTGAAATGCCCTGATTATCATAAATCTTTGCCTAGTCATTCGCAATTATGTCGCTCTATTCAATCTCTAATGTTATTGTTTTTCCGGTACTTTTTGATAAATATTCGCATATAATATTAATTATGTTAGTGTTTAATATAAATACGAGTATATATTAGGTTGTTGCAAAAGCAATGTAGGTTTTTGAACTTAAATTTTAAACAACTGTAACTCAGCACAGAATAAACTTTATTAATCGAAATAAAAACCATCAGAATCAATACATTTTTGCCAACGAGAAAGAAGTTTATTGATGCCCCTTGTGTAGAACTCTTGAGTTCTGGATGCGATGAAAGCATTAAAGGCGTCTTTGACGTCGTCTTGGTTTTTGAAGCATTTTTCCTGGAGTAAGTTTAAACTGTTGGAGTTCTTACGCTTCACCGACCGTAAACTAAGTCGTCTACAAACGATTTAATGCCAACACTTAAATAATATGATATGATTCAAACATCCAAACTATTTTTATAAAATGGTTAGAGTCTAAATATGTGGCTTAGCTATTAGGTGTACAACTAATTAATTTCGTATTTGTTATGAAATAACCTTATATTCGTATTTGTTACCTCATTTCATATTTGTTACCTCATTTCGAATTTGTTACTAACCTCATATCTATTTATGTAGTCAATAGTCAATTTTATTGAATTTTAGTAAACACACAAATTTTTTTATTACAGTCGAAATGTCAAATTACGTTCCAACAAAACAGCATTTGCGGGGAGGTTTGCTTTTGTTCTTTAATTTGAGGAAAAGTGCCTCAGAAGCACATCGTTTACTCTCAGAAGCTTATCCTGAATATGCTCCAGAGGTTAGAGTATGTCAGCAGTGGTTTGCACGATTTACAAGTGGCGATTTTGACACAGAAGACAAAGAGCGA
>MQRK01245188.1:13359-25319 GCA_001938485.1 Girardia tigrina
ATTTTAAATGTAAAACAATACTTATTCTTTAAGGTTACACTAAGTATTCTTTAGTTTAAATTAACATTAAAGATTACGATATAAAAATAGAAATCGAGAATTAATGTGTCCACCAGTATATTTCCATTATTGACAGGGAACTTTTAGGACAACCTAACAATTGCTAATCGTAACATATTTGCAGTAATAATATTACTGTATAAAAATGGTGCACTTTCTGAAACGTGACTTCAATTTATGAACTGAAATATTTTCTGGTAATATCCGAGACTCTCGGCTCGAGTATGTAGTGCACATATTCGTCGTGTACTTTTGCATTTTTCTACAACTCGTTCAAGTAATTGCGATATGATTGTTTTCTCTGATATGTTATTGATGATTAGTTATTGGTTTCGTGCTAGACCAGAGTTTAATTCTATGACTCGACTTGTACACATTAGACTTTGGTAAGAATGATTCATGACGATTAATTGTTTTTATTCTATTTTTAGACTTCTTGTTGACTCTTTCGGTCGGCCATCATGGAATAATTAGGTAAAAAATGTTTTAATTATTATTTGTTATTTGATTAATCTTGAGATTTTTAGATATCTTGCAAAAGTCTGTAATTGAGGGTTCAGATTAAATGAATCTTCAGACTCTCTAATGTGTCATTTCCTAGTAATGAGGTGCCCGTAAAATGAAAGGGTTCTCACTATGAACGGAGAAGGATACAAATGTGTTAAGCTGAGTCACTATAAAGGAAACAATGAATATTTAAAGGGGTGTAAATGTGGAAGATTGTTTTTATTTGTGAGGGGTCGTAATTAATTATTGTCTTGGGATGTACTAAGGCGATCAATAACAAAAAAGTGTTCAAGTCTACGAGGAACGAAACGTAACATTTATTTTTACCACATGATCAAAAAAAATGTTGAATTCAAAAATTCCGAATATTCTAACAAAATTAATACAAACCACTTATAGCAACAAAATCAAAAGCCAAAGTTCAAGAATAAATAAAACGTTATTTTAATCTACAATAAAAGACCAAATCAAATCCCCCGCTTATTTTCAAATATGTTAAACGACCAATGAACCTAAAATCTCGTTACAACACCATTTTCGAAAATCCTACCAGTTATCAGCTGCTAATAGATGGCTGCCTGACGCAGAAATGCTTACACATATACAACAATAATTTATATTTTAGGTAAATTAATTTTGTTAATAATTTTTAATATTTATATTTAATATTTATTCTTTAATAATAATTAATGACATTTACTATTTCTTTAAAGTCACTTAAGGTTGCTGTTCTCAAAATTTCTTTTGGATTTTTTTATTTTACCAAACCAAATTTATTAATTCTTTTTCCATTTATGAATCTGTAAAGACAAATCGAAAATGTTCAATTAAAGATTTTGAATAAAAAAGAGGACCAAAAGTTCTTTAATGACAAACAAAATTTAAGATCATGAATATAGAATTCTTAAGTTTGTTTATTCATGGGGTTAACGAAAGAATGATGGGATGAAGACTGGCGAGTATCGGACAAATGGTTATTATATAGTTCATGAGTTGAGGATACATTTGAGGCTTGGCAAGGTAGACTGTGAAGAARTGAGACGTATTGAGTATTCCGGTGCACAGAATCGTTACACGAAATAAYGTCTTAAAGTAACTTTTAGGAAACCCCAAAGAGAGGTATGATCTTAGAATGATGGTATTAAATGATCTTCCAATACAAAACAACAAGAAAATAATATGATACAAATACTGATCCGATATCCCAACAAAAATCGAACCCAAAAGTATAGCAAAATTACAAATGAATAACGGAATAATGTGAACTTTGTCTAACATTTTCGAAAGATCGGAAATGGTTTTCAACTCAGACAGTCGAACTATTCTGCGATTGATGCGATTCCGAATAAGTTTGATCAGACAGTGGGCGAGAATTGAGAGAACAATACTTGTGGCAATGAAGTGGCTGCTGAAGAACTGAAGATGCTCAACTGTGGCTCGGTCTTCGGGAAACAGAAATGTCAATTGGGATCCTAGCTGGCATAAGAAGAACACAAATCTATAGAAGATCATTGAGAAAAACATTAAATGCATGATGAATTTTCTACTGAATAAGGCATCCGAGATTTTAGGATAAACTTGTAATAGGTATTCTTCCCTACGTTCCATGATTTCCTCGAGATTTTCAACTTCTGCATCATATTTTTTTACTTTACTTCTTAATTCCTCAACGGAATTGTTATGAGTTATTTTATACAAACATGTTAAAGAAACGGTAATTATTATTATCAGAGAAAGACCTCCTAAAGTCATAAAAGAGGCGTAAAGGGGGTACCCTAAATCATGGAGAACTCTTATTACTGAGAACATGAGAGCCGATGAACTAACCAGTCCACTTTGCAATGCTATCATTAATTGTTTGTTCATATTAACAATGTCCATTACAGCTGCATTGGACATTGAGATGGCCTGGGAAGTGAACCCAAACAAACATCCGGCGACGAAGAGCATCGAGTCGTGAAACTGACTGATAGCAAACAATGTGCAGGCAACAAAACACACTGCCGCCGCAATGATTTTCGTTTTAAATATTCCGAGTCTATCAAATATCATTCCAACTGGAAAACTTAAAATCTGTTGGAAGCATATCCATAGTATCAACGCATTCCCATAAAGAAGATCCTGTTTATCACAGGTTATATATTCATTAATTATCTTTAGTGTAGAGTTCTCTCCCCTATTGTCCAAGGGACAACTCTCTGCAAAAACTCCTAAAGATTTAAATGTAATTGATAAAGTATTCAGTCCGTAAAATATTTCTGTAAAAATAAACATTTCCACTGTACAAAAGAGAATTAGAGCGATCTTTTTCCATTGCATCTTTGAACAAGTACTCGAAAATAATGTTTAATTTATAATATAAAAACAATATATAAACATATTTATCGCGCGTTATGTAATGCGAACAGCGGAAATTCTTTAATGAGGAAACTGTCGACATTCACATATGGAAATTAGGGGTTCTTACTGAAGAATGTCGGAGGAATTCGTATTTGACGACTCTCAACAGCAAAATACGCTTAAAAGAATATATCAAATTAATGTATTTTTACTTCCATTTTTCCGCCGCAAAGTGAGTTAATTTAACCTTTTTCGTTTGACCTTTCTCTTTTTATATATTTTTAATTCGTTTTTTACCTCCTGGAGCCGGCATAGTGTACAGGCCCACCTCTGTGACGATCCAGAGGAGAGCGGGGATTTATTTATTTATTATTTTCATATAAATTTGATTAAAACTTTTTTTCTGATTTTCGACTGCAACTTTTGATTTTTGACTGAAAATTTTGATTTTATCTTTCGGAATTTTTGATAATTGCATTTCTCAGTAATCCTCATGTTAACCGATTATGGGTTTGAATTATTTTATGATTGAATATTCGTTATGCGCGTAATTTCTTCGGTTTTTATTTTTCACAGACTTTAGTCGGATTTTTATGCGGAGTTAATCTATTTTATTTTCGTTAATCCTTTTATTGCTGATTTTTTGGTAATTTTTTAGATTTTTTCGGCATCTATTTCATTCTGTTCGATATATTTTCGATTTATAATTTATTGCGGATTTATGAATATTTATCATTATTACGTTTTCGCAGCCTTTTACACTACTCCAAATCGATTGGAATCTGTTTTAGAGGCGTCAGCATAATACAGGACTCATTGTTCACTTGAATATCTATTATTTTGGATAATTTTCGATTTAATGGATTTTTATGTTTCTTTTCGTATTTTTCTATTTTTGTTGCGTATTTTTTCATGTTTTATATCGCATAATTTTTTACTTAATTTTTACGAATTTTTTTCTGCTTTTATTATTTTTATTTTCATTCATATTTGCGTTTTTGATCGCCGGAATAAAATAAATTAAAATTTTGTTATTTTTTAATTATTTTCTTTCGAAATCTTGCTTGATTAGTGTTGATTGCGGTGTTTTCACATCTTGCTGATTTTTCTGCGATTTTTTCCGATTATTTTATGAATTTTCTGTCTTTATTTTGTGAGGTTTTCATCGTTACTTCTTTATTTGGCGATGTTCCAATTTATACTATTTTTGTGTTTATTTGCTACTTTCTCTCGTTTTTTGATGTGATTATTATCTTTTATTATCTGTGGGTATTTTATGAGTATTTTAATGATTTTTCCGACTATTTTATTTGTTTATTTCATCGTAATCTGTTCATTTATCATTATTCATTGATTTATTATTTTTATTTCAATTTTGTTATTTCTCCGCGAATTCTTAACGAATTTTTACACTTCTTGTTTCGTTTTAGTCGTAAAATTATTCTGGATTTTATAATAATTTTGTCGGATTTTTCTCTGTTTGACTGCGTTCGGTATTTCGGTATTGTCGATTATTGACTCGTAAATATTCACCTTTCTACCGATATTTATGTTTTTGTATCCTTTTACATATATTTTGGCGCTTATTTGTTATTTATTTATTGTAATTCTTATATTTTATGTGAATTCTCTAACTTTATGTGTTTTGCGATCTTTTCGATTATTTTGTTTTAATCATGCTTAACTTTTATATGTTAAATTATGTTTTTATTGATTTTTGATTCTATCGCAACAAGTAGCAGGAATATTATCACTAGAAGAAGTGACTGAACTCACAGAATTCTTCGGAATGACTTGGAAGACATTCATTATGTTCTTGTGTGTCGACATGTTGTATTATAATCAAAATAATGTCACAAGGTAGGATCAATTACAATGCAGTAAGAGTAAGCTCAGAATAACGACAGATATAGACAGAAAATGTGTACTTGTGTGCGCATGTGTTTGTTTGGATGTAGATGATTCCCTCATACCACCTCAATCCTCAACACTTTCCTTCTCTCTCACCACGATAACTACACTACTCTCTGTCACCCTATAGGTCTGTTGTTCAGTTGTTATGTATACATTTTGCCTACTACTAGACTTTATATGTGGTATATGAATAACAAGACATTTCAATATGAGCGGGACCAGGAGCCTATCACGCGAAGACAATTCTTCCCAGGAGATGATGTATTGGTAAAAGTAGAGTCTAGAACAAAAGATCAAGGGAGATACGACGGGCCATATAAAGTCGTTCGAAAAGTACATGATAGAAGATATGGTCTTGAAGATATGTCGGATAAAACTTGAAAGAAAACGTGAAAGAAATATGGAGAAAATTAAAAAATTCTTGCGTGCGGGGGTGTAAGTGAGTGTTGTTGTTAATTTTTTAATTTTCGGAAATAAGAATTTTGGTTTTTAAAAATTTCGAATTATAATCGAAATTAAAAAAATAATAGAAAATAGTATTAAAAAAAAGAAAATAAAAAAAAGAAAATTTGTTTAAATAACAAATTTAACCTGTGGTAGTTAATAAATTTTGCAAGTCTTAATTTCTTTTTGATTTAGAATGTATGATAATTCCCAAATTAACAATCGTAAAACAGTCAGGCTTGATTGTTTGAGATTGATAAGTATGAACTACAGTGATAACTACATAAAGCATTAGGGATGCGTACACTGAGAGATACAACCAATAGTTATTATGACTTACGCGAACATGAAATCATCCCTGATCGCAGCTGAGCTAGTTGGGGGTCCATTGCCCATCCCAACTTAAATGGACCTGAAGACACTCCAGACCTATCACTACTTGTTAGATGATGAGCGGTGGAGGTGTGTCCGATCCCTTATAATACTACATGCTGTAAAATCGACAAAATATTCTTCGGGTTCTTATAGTAATGGTGGTGTAGGTCTTTTATCGGAAATAAATAAAGATGAGGGTGATTTCTTTATTTGCTGTTATTTACTATTGCGATATTTTGTAAATAACGTCGTTATTCTTCAGTTAAAGTCTTGATAAGAATAACCGGACTTGACACGAATTACCCTCTCACCGGACATTATACGATGGCAACCCGACATCTAACAATACTTGTATATGTTAAATAGAGAGGCCCACCATACACTAAGACCTGAGATTGTGAGATTGTTAAAGTCAGCATCAGAATTGAATTAGGTAGTTGGTAGTAACATTGTAAATATCATATGGGTGGTTCCCTACAACCTGGGGGCTCAGAGTGCCATAGCCGATAGATTGAGAGTTTTTATTCTTTATCTCATTGGTCTGACCTCAACAGATTGGTATAAAGAACAAAAACTAATTGCATTTAAGAAGCGACTTTTAATCTCAATAAGATAAATTCCTCGTTTTAACACGTTTTTAAAAGTAAAAATGATAATGAAAATCAGGGAATATAATTTAAATAATTTAACATTTAAAAAAAGTTTTAGTTTTTTTTGTTCTATGAATTATTAAATAAATAAAAGGAATAAATTACGACAGTTGTTTTACAGCACTAATATGTAAATATGACAATTATGAAAGTGACGGTGGATGAAAATAAATGTTTTATAAAATTGGATCGTCTTTTCTTGTTTATGATATTAATTATCCGGATGAAGTGAAGAGAAATGACGATTCGATTGATTGCAAAAATGGTTTAAAAGGGATAACGAGTTTCGAAAGTCCATTTAAAATGTGGGTGAACTTATGAAGAGTCTGTTCGCGAGTGATCACATGTACTATCATCCGACTACTTTGGTGTTCCGATGGTGAGCGAGGAATGTCTAAAAATGTCAATAATAAGAGATATAAAGATAACTATACAAAGACATGATAAATGTGTTTTATTACATTTTGAGATTAACAGTGTGAGTCAAAAAATATTTATTCGTGTATGATTGCTGTATATAACACTATTTTTCGACCGTCCATAATAGTATATTTCCACATTCAGTAACACGTTAAATCGTGTGCCTATCGCAGCTAGTTCTTGCGTGACATAAATTGTTTTTGTTAAAAGAGAAAGTTTTTCTTAAATATATTTTATCAAGAAGAGAACTTTGTTCATCATTTACCTGTCAGACAAATGTCTATAGAAAATATTCTTTGACTTTGACGTCGGGTTCAAAGAAACAACAAATTACAAATGCAATAATTTATTTTAGTAAATTGTTAACAAATATTGTAAGTATTATGATTTAGTTAGAATAAAGATCATCGTTATTCCACAGTCGCAAACACTAATACAATACACTCGCGTCAATCTACATATTCAAGTTTAATCTCGGGACATTCCTTCGATTTCCTTCATGATTCTCAAACACATTTCTTCGTTCCACGTTTTAGTAACACATTGTACACTCACAGACATCCCTAAAGAATCCTTTTGAGCCTAAACAACATTATTTAAACAATCTATCATATTTTATAGATTAATACTACAATTGAAAAGTAGTTATAATTCCTTAAATATGATGTATTTTATAGTAATATATTTCGACAATTTTATCGTCATTTTCACATCGAAATGATGAACTTTTTTATCACTCATATAAAATTATTAATTATGTAAATTATTTGTAAAATTAATTTAAAACTTATTAAGTAACTATTTGAGTATCGAATGAACATTGATTTTTGGATCACGAGATCTTATAGCCAGTGCTTCAGAGACCACGCGCTTAAAATTTTCCACGTGTTTAAAATAATTTAGAGCTGCAAATACTATAAATAAATCACATCAGGTTAAAATATCAGTTCTTCATCTGTTTTGTGTTCTGTATAAGATTAACGCAATGTAAAAGATTAAATTTCTTATTTAAGAATATATTTAATATTTTCCAATAATAAATTGAAGCATTTATTTCTGAAGTATAAGACTGGTAGTTTCATAAATGGGGATTATAAAAGAACTAAATGTTGATTTCAATAAAAATGACATTAATTAATTAATCTTTATTCTTGACAAAAGTTAGTTTACGTAGACCATACAATAAAGACACAATATAAGTTACCAGTTTTCAGGTGATTTTATAGTTATAAACTCTGACAACATTGTTAGCGAGTGACCTACTAAAGTGTTTGTCAAAAAGAGCCCATCTAGGCTATTAACAACATCACAATTTGAATGCAAACATTTATTTACAACACAAACAGATTCTTCAAAACAGTCATCTTTCTTTGATTGATATAGTTTTTGATTAAATATTCAAATATGAAAAAATCAATGAATGGGAAATTTTAATATTACATTTTAATTTCTCATAATTTTATTGGATAAAAAGACATTATATAATTTTTTAAATAAACATTAATTTTTAAAATATATTACATTTAATAAGTTAAAATCATTTACTGAAAATATTATTATAATTCATAATTATCAAACTTTAATTAATTAATACTTAAAATTAATATCATTTAATTAATTTCATTAATTTCATCAAATTATCAATCAATAAACATATCAATCCCATCTGAGTAGGAGAGTCACAAATCTAAACAGCATACAAACAACAAACTTACAACATTCCAAATTATCCCTCACATAGGCTATATTTAAAGCTGCAATTATTTTTCTAAATTTGTTTTTCTATTGTAAACGACTGGAATTAGTGAACAGATGGAGCAATGATTCAACACGATATATTTGGTGAAACTTGTGGGAAAATCTCTGGAAAGTCAAGAAATATCAACGGTTGTTTAAGGCATTCGAGAAAACAACTCGTTTTAAGTAGTTTCAAGTGTTTCAATGAAAGCCATGAAGACTGCAAATATAAAGCCATGACGACCGTCGACTTCAACTTTTAATGATAACTTCAAACGTGTACAATCGCTTGTCCTTTCCAATCGCAAATTCACTGTGCAAATGATTGATGAAGTGAATGTTGGATAATCATCAATGTACATAATGTTAAAAAAATTCTTGAGGTTGAGAAAATGGTGTACGAAAATTTTTGAAAAGTTGCTGACACCTGACAAAAATTATAAAATGACCGAATTCTGCACTCGAATTGCCGGTTTCATGGAATGTATTATCACAAGCTAATATAAAGCATGATTTAAATTAGCAGTTATATTTATATATTGTTTATTAATTAAATTTGAAAATTAAAAAAAATGTATAAGTATTGTGAGGAATATTTTAAAATTTCCTATATTGAAATTGGTATGCTGAGTTTAGTATTTGGAAATGTGTTTCTCCCACCCAGATGGAAAATTGATATTTTGGATGTTCAAGATAGATAATTATTCGAGTACAATTTGCATTTTAAATTACAACATAAGATATTTAAAAAACTTTAAAAATATTAGATCGATTCAAATTTTAATATAAGAATTTAAATAAAGTAAATAAATTTTAACTAAGTTTTAAATTAAATAAATGTTCTTTACATAAAATCATTTCTTAAATAA
Source organism: Girardia tigrina (assembly GCA_001938485.1). Taxonomy (NCBI): domain Eukaryota; kingdom Metazoa; phylum Platyhelminthes; order Tricladida; family Dugesiidae; genus Girardia; species Girardia tigrina. Next base: position 22,676 of record MQRK01245188.1, read on the forward strand.
AATTAATGTAGATAAAATTATTACTAAAATTTTAAAATTAAAATAAAATCTGGAAATAATGAAAATTTGTTCAAATAATTGTTTGTTAAAAAACAAACAAAAATTTATTAATTTAGAAGGATGTCAAATTCTGAAAGCTTGAAAAGGACAATTCAAATTGTATTGAAAATAAATGTTCGAAAACCCATATTGGTGTTCTAATTAAGTGTTTGTGTAAAAGTGGGTGCAGTGCGGTGGCGGCGTCCCGGGGTTGGGAAATCAGTGTTTCCGGGGTAGTGGGGGGGAGAGAAACACAACGCCATTTCACCACCATCACCCTCGCTCCCTGACTCGCTCATCTCGATCGCCAGATCTCTGCGGCAGCCTTTCCTCCAGATCCGTCCTCCGTTTCAAATAACTACGACAAACACTCATTCTCCATCATCTCAAAGCAACTCCAGTACACTCCGTCGATGTCGATCGAACAATTCGTTAACTTTTTAACAATGTCTTGAACACGGTGTTCCGATAAAGATTTTTCAAAATATTTCTTCGCACTGTTTAGATCATGTAATTTTAAATGAGCATTCTCCACTCTTGAACAGGCTTTGGCGATTAATTTGTAATCAGCCCAATTTTCACGTCCGACTTCAACGGTTTTATTTCACACCATAATACATCGCACATATTCTCCTCTTTCGAAACGCACAGCACCAACGCCAGCACAACACGTACAATTTTTTGGATCAAGTTCGATAATTTCAATACAATGATCAAGAGCAAATGAAAAACTCTTCGACTTTTCGACAAACGATGCATAATTTCGACCATCATTGATATAATTCCTCTCCGTGAAATTCGCCATACAAAACATCAAATCAAATCAAAGAAAATCTCGGGGCAAAATTTTTTATTATTGAAATGTCAATAAAGGAGAGAAATATAACCAAGTATAATACATTTCATCTTCTGCTTGGCTTGAAAGTAGGCATTGAAATGGATGAAGATGAATTAGATAGAAAAATGCTTTGCCGAAGAAGTTCAAAAGATAAATTATTACAATTAAGAAGCAAGTTCGGACATGCGGAAATATCAACTGAAGAAATCAATAGAAGGATAGTATCGTACAACGAATGATATATTGAAGTGCTGAAGGATTTTGAATCAATGGCAATTAATGCCAAACGGTTAAAGAAAAAGGAGTATAGTTCAATAATCGACATGGAGTTGACCAAATTAGAAGATCAAAACGAAGAGGTGCTGGCAGCTGCAAAGCAGAGATTCAACATCAATCATTGGCGAACCAAAGACATTGATCAAAAATATCGACATAACTCAAGAATCCTGTAAAACGATATTGACCAAATTGGACAAAGATATGGAGGTGCTCAGAGGCAATACGCCAATTTAATGAGAAATAAATGAGTTTTTTCCAGTGATGGCAAACAATTTAAAGGATCTAGAATGTTTGGTAGGATTGCTGGAAGCTATCATTTCCAGATCAGAGAACAATAACAAGAAAATGGAGATTGAAGGAGGATTACTATACATTACTTTTGTGGCAAAATTACCTGAAGTTTTAGTCGATCGCTGGGAGAGAACTCACCTTTCAGAAGGAAAACCTCAGAATTTATCAGTTTTAAACGATTGGCTGATAAATGAGGTAGAAATAAAGCGGACCGCTGCGGAAGCCGTTCATTGTATCGGCATATTTAATCCCAAAGATTGAAAGAAAGATATTCGAGAAATATGTAGTGGAAAAGCCATTTTTCAAAAGGAAGAAAAAAGGGCAGCTCAACCAGAAAGAGAATTTGGAAGGACACTATGTTGGGATTGTCAAAAAGGAATTTGTAAAAGAGGAAATGCGTGCAGATACATACACGATTTAACAAAGGAAGAAAGTCCAATCAAATGCAAATATTTCGAATCCGGCAATTTTGGGAGCAACTGTAGAAACCTACACTCGAAAAAGAATGTTTTAAGTTCAGATCAATATAAACACACAGAAGGTAAAGAAGAGCGAAAAGCCAAAACACTAGAAGGAGATTTTAATCAAATTCCGAGTGGTGATCTAATAGAGGAAAATGAATTCTCTCTGTCCTTGAGAACCATTCCCGTTTATCTAATAAATAAAGGTAATCGACTCAGAGTGAATCTGTTACTTGACGACGCTAGAACAAATTCTTTTATTAATAAAAATGTGACTGACAAGTTGGGTTAAGTCGGAGAAACCCAAGAGATGAAAATTCGAGTTTTGAATGGTACCAAATCAGTAAAAGCTGATAGAGTAAAAGTTGAACTGAATTCCACAAATGGATCGTTAAGACAAAGACTGAGTCTCTTAGTCGTTGATGATGTAACGGGAGACTTAAGTGTGTGATTGGGAAAAAATAAAATGCAAATGCCCACACAGGAAGGACATTCCGTTTGGGAAAACAGAATCAGGTTGACGGGCTTTTAGGAGCAGATTATTTAAATCTGCAATATTCTATGAAATAAGTTAAAGGATGATTAAATGAACCAATAGCTCGATTGACACCGCTCGGTTGGACCTGCATTGGTAAAGTTTCGACAGAGAGAAGTCATAAAAGGAGCAACTTTATGATGTGCTTCTTTACTGGAGAGAACCAACATTGGTCGCGTTACGATTCTATTTAACCTTTTT
>MQRK01245201.1:28743-43763 GCA_001938485.1 Girardia tigrina
TATTAAAAATTTTATAATTAATAAATCTCTATTAAATAATAATAAATTTAAATATTGCTAAATATATTTGTATTTTAAATTTGTAAATTATTTTTGCAATTTTATTAAAAACAAATAAAAGGTTTTTAATAAAAAAAATAATTTATAATCGAATGATCTAAAATCAAAGAAAGATATTTAGGACTTGAATTTTTAAAATATTTTTAAAGATCTAAATTTATGCAAAATTGAATAAAATAATACATTTATATATTTATCGATATTATTATTTATATTTAGAATTTTGATATCTTGATTATGTAATTGAAATATTGTTCCTCATAAATTTGTTTCAATAATGAAAATTGAAGTAGAAATTAAGTGTACAAAATTATGACTTCCAATTTTAATCACGAATCTAATATGCCGACCATAGCCAGCAACTCGGATCAGTTGATTGAGAGACTTCTACCGGAAAAATACCGGAAAGAAGACAATATTGAAACATTTATAGCAGCATGCTCATGGTATTTTATGGTGGCTAAAACACTAGAAAGCATACAAGAGATTTTGATAATTGGATTACTTTCTCATGAACTTGTACCTGTCTACGAGAATGTATCGGTCGAGACAAAAGGATATAAGCTCGGTTACGAGAAGCTTTTCAAAAGAAAAGCTCTCTGGTGGAGGATCTGATGGAGGCTGTAAATTTCGAAAGAGCGAATGAATCAGCGGAAGAATACTTTGCAACAGCAAAGAAACTTGCAGCAAAATTAGCAAAACATAATTGGTCAGAAGAAAAAATTGAAAAGAATCTTCTAATTCATGGGTCGAAGTACAACAATGTGAAGAAAGAGATCAAGTTTAGAGAGGTAAAAGAAATAAAAGAAGTAAAAAATTTCATCAAAAAAGTGGACCGAGAAATAAGTCAAAGAAATAGAAAGTCCAGTACATGCGATGAGAGCGTCATACAAGGATGTGGTAAAAAGAGGATCAGCGACAGGAAGCATAACGAAGAAACGAGACACTTTTGTTAGACGACATCCAGGGCAAAACAATATATCATGCTGGAACTGCAAAGAAAGAGGGCATAGACGGAGCGAATGCAAAAGAGAAAGGAAAATCACATGTAATGCATGTGGCAAGGAAGGTCATGTCCGAAGGGAATGCAGGAAGGTAAGATGTGGAAGATGTAATAATCCAGGACATAGAGCTGAGGAATATTACACGAATTTGAATAAACGATATCAAGGAAGAACTGATTATCAATGGAGAATCCAAGAAGATAGCCGACAATTCTTAGATGCACAAACGAAAAGCTCAGGAAACCGGAACTCAGACGACTATAGAAGAGGGTTCGAAAGAGGAAGACAGATCGCGATGATGGAGAAGGAAGAAAACGGAGGAGAGCGAGAACATATAGAAAAAAACGAATCGTGCCGCAGGCGACTTTACCGCGGGCGACTTTACCGTGGGTGACTTTACAGCGGGCGACTTTACCGCGGAAAATTTACAACAAAATTGTCAATAAGTGAACAATATCATCTAAAATATGAATAAAATTTTTTAATTATGTTATGATAAAACAATGAATCGTACACGGGTTTAATTTTAAAACATAAATGGATAGAAAATTTCAGGTCGACATTTAATTATTCTTTTTAATATAAAAAATAAACAAAGAACATACGAAAAATTAGTAAATTCCTAATTAAAAAAAATTCAAATAACATTCTAGAACAAATGAATGTGATGTGTAAATAGAAGAAAGGTACAAAAATATTAAACTGATATATTAAAATAATGGAATAGTAAATATATACTTTAATCCAAAAAGTTTAAATTATGAGCAACGCCTCTAAGATAATCCAATATTGGTAAATTAATGTATTGCTCAACGATACGTTCAATCATCTCACTTACTTTGGCATAAATTTGCGATGAGAATTGTGGGAATTCTTCAATTCTAAAGAGAATTTTAATGCGCTGCAAAATTAGTTCAACAAAATCTTGTTCAGTACGAAATTCATTTATCAAACTATAAACAGTTGGGTGATTGCAAGCGATAGAATTTTGAAACGCATGATGCCAATTGTTTGTGAGTGGTAGATGAGAAATAACGCGGTCATATACATTCCAACACTGATATTAATATCGAGGACGTAATCCTCGTTCGGGATAATCATTAGAAAGATCAATTAAAACCAAAAAGGCAGTGATAACATCATCCACAGAAACAAACGCTATAGCCATTATTGATTTCAGAATGGTTCTAATTTCATCATTGTTTGAATAGAGATCCGGAAGATTTGATGTTTCTTTTATTTTTTCCAAATTGATTGGTTCTGATGAAAAAACAGCCTTTAATCTAAGCGATAAGAATAGCCTGCATACGCAACAATCGGATTTCCAGATTTTGAAGTAAAGAATTGAAGTTTCATGCTGAAAAAAGTGAGAGAAATTTATAATTTAGAAATTTATAATATTTTAAGGTATATTTTTAAAGGTATATTAACGTAAATGGAACATTTTATTATAAATATTATATTTTAATAAAGTATTATTCGGTAATAATGGCAAAAAAATATCTTAATTAAAAATTTTAAGAAAATTGAATTTATTTAACTATTTAATATAAATATTGTAAATTTTTAATATTTTTTTCTGAAAATATCCGCGGTAAAGTCGCCCGCTGAAAAGTCACCCGCGGTAAAGTCGCCGGCGGTAAAGTCGCCTCACCCTTTCATACTTTAATAAAACGAATGTCAAAATGTTACCCAAATATCCGAAAATCAAAACAAATATTAAAACTATTAAATATATATATTCCACAATTTCATAATATTTGGATACCTAAAAATTTATTATTTAATTAATTAATAATTAAATATAATTATCAACTTCCTTCATAATTTTGGTTTTGTTAGAATTTTCGCTGATATTGTTTGTAATCATTGGGAAATATTTTCATGAAAACCGATTTAATTATTAAAATTTTAATAAAAATATTATTATTGAAATACGACTTGTAAATTGGGAAAATAAAATAAAAAATCAACACATTCTCTATCGTAGTTATATATTTAAATATTTAATTTTATTTATTTATTTATTGATAAATACAGAATGCGATTGGTGAAACATTTATTTTCTATGTAAACATTTCATAAAATAATTGTTTTCAAACTTTCACAAATTATTTATAAATGTCAAAATTAATTAATAAGAAATAAATTTTCAATTTTACTAAAGAAGTATGAGGAAATTAAAATTACTAAAAAATTTTTGCATTAGAAATGGAATTATATTGCATTACATTCGGAGTGGCTCCTCTTCATTGACAACTCAAACTTGAGAACATCTGTATTCGAATGACAATTACAAAAAAATTTCCTCTGCTAAAATTTAATAGATCTGTATGTTCGTTTGAATTTAGTGCTTGCGCGAGTTGCATGGTTGGTGAAGGTTATATTATGACTTCTACTTTATCAATATTATTAACAAAAACAAAAAAACCTGCTTCTTTTTACCTCGTTTCAAAGAAAACCCTCGCATTAAGTTTTTAAACCGAATTGATATGATTAAATATATTTATTTTGAGCTGAGTATTTTTGTGACGAATTATGGAACTTCGAAATATTTAAAAATAAAATGAATTTAAATCATTGAAGAACAAAATCAGCAAGCACATCGAGTAGTTTTAGTCTCTGTCAACAGTATTGATAATAATATTATATATATATATATATATATATATATATACAAATTTTTCAAAAATAATTTAGTTAGAGCTTTTTGAAAATAATAAATTAATAAACATCTTTTGTAAATGTTATAATATTTTTAAATGAGAATATTTAATGATTTGAAAACTTTTAATTATTTGTAAAGCATTCCTAATTAATGATTAAAAGAATTCAGACGATATTACTCTTTTATTTTGAGTATTAATTAATCGTTTGTAATGAATTATCAATAATAATTTACACTGCATCCGCAGCAAAAAAATCCAGGGCGGGAAAAATAATAAACAGTTGATCGTAGAACAATCCATATAGCGTGGTCGCTGCACTCCACTCTTACCGTTGAGTAACGCAATCTTGAATGCATCTTGAAAAATGCATCTTGAGTGCATCTTGGTGAGAATGGAACCACAATTTGCTATTTCATTGGACACAATTTGGGTCTACTTTAATTTAACACAAGTGGGTTTACTTGGTCAACCACAACAGAGACAAGCGATGGTTTCCACTGTCTCAAGCAACAACGTCAGTTCCAAAACAAGATCGACTTGGCTTATAAATCATATTGTGCGTCTCGTAGAACTTTGAGTGAGTCGTGCACTTTGAGTTGGTTCAGAACAGCCAGGCCATTAATGCAGAGCTCTATTGTCAACAGCTGGACCGTGTCTTTGAGAAATTCAAGGAGAAGTACTATGTCTTAATCAACCAAAAACGTGCAATGCTTTAGCAAGACAATGCCAAGCCGCATACCGCCAAGAAGACCGTGGGCAGGTTCCAATAGTTGAATGGAGTCGAAATCTGCCGTATCCTGCTTACAGCCCTAATTGCGCTCCACCCGACTTTGGCCTCTTCCGATTCAGGCAACACTTTTTGAAAGGCCGCCAGATTCGAAGCATTCGATAAAGTTGATTAAGAATGACAAGAGTTCTTCAATTCGAAGCAGTCGAAATGGTACTTTGATCAGATCCGAAAGCTTGCAGACCGTTGGTAGTAAGTAGTCGAAAACTGTGGACTGTATTTTGAGGATTATTTGCTATTTATTTAAAATAAATTATTGCACAAAAAATTGTGTTTTTCATTCTTGATTGGCAACTTTTAGGACGACCTAATATGTCCGTTATTACCTATGGATCTTCGTAAAGGAGACTATTTATTACATGAACTTAAAAAAGATAAATTTTAGATAAGCTTGATCTTTCACAAACTTGCATTATCGTCACCGGGAAACAAATTGAAGTATTCCTAGCTATTTACCAGGCTTACTTCATTTTTGAATCTGTGTTCAGTAATCAAGAGCAATCTCAATTCGAAAAACCAGAGGTACTTGTCACAACATTCAAAGAGCAATTTGATTGAGGTAATTTTATGCCTATTTTTGCTCTTTTAGGCTTGACTATTAATCTTCGTTTTATAATTTAATGGTTAAGTGTAAAAGCTCCATTTTGTCCTTCATCATTTTCTACAATTATAAAAGTTTGAAAAAATTCAATTGAAATCTTTTATCAAAATCTCTTCTTCATTTGTTTCCCTTTTGTTATTTTGTAAAAATTGCGTTTAATTTGCTTATAGATTGGTTTTACATTCAAAATATAAATTATGAAACAATAATCTTTTATCCTTCTTTCGTGTAAACAGAAGAACCACCGAATTAATGTTCAAATTAATTTACAATTTATGATTATTTCAATATTTTCAAAACACGTACGACTTTTTAATATATTTGATCAAATCAAAGATGGAAGATCAATTTTATTCCATTGTGAAAATATCAAAACGAACACAAATTTAATATTTTTACTAACAATTGATAACTTTTGAGGAAAAAATAAATTAGTTTATTAAAAAAGTAATACGGTTATACCTGGTTAAGTAAAGTCTTTTGCTTTTTGTCGGACTTTATACAACATCTTCAACGATTTCCTTATATGAGGGGTCGACAAGTTGTAGAGATAGAACTTTATTGCCGCATTTGAAGCGAACATTATTGTTAATCCCCCAAATAGGGATAACCTAAAATAAAAATCGAGGTATAAACTCACAAAAATTGATAAAATCGATATTGGAAGTGAAGTTATTTGATAATAAACTGCAATAATCACAACCATCTTCAAGACGTAAAGAGGAGAATTTCTGTTCTTTAGTATGGAATTCGGTTTAACCTTCTGAAGGTTGATTTTTACTTTATATATTGTAATAAAGGTTGCACAAAATATTATAAGGAAAGGTATAATACTATTGAATACCAGTGTCATATAATCTGAAATTAAATAGCTATAATCAGTTTCAATCGCCAAATTACAATTTAGACATAGACTAAGACCCATGAATAATGGACAAAGTAAAAGAGCCTTTTTATTAGTAAGACGTCGAAGGAAGGAATTGGTCGGCCAAAGAACTAAACTCATTCTTTCTACTGAAAGAACACAAAGAATCCACACAGAAAAGTTATATGATATATATGTAAAATAAATGTGAAACAATCCAAAATATGCGTTAATGTTTCTGATATCAGTATATTCTTGAATGATAATTAAATAACGCGTTGTCGGAATTAATAATACCATCGTATCCCAAAAAGCTTGTAGATAAAATAATGCTTTTGTGAAGGGTCTTAAGCCATATTCGAATCTCAGAGTGATGACCGTAAGAATATTTCCCAAATAACCGGCAAGTAGAATAAGGTAAATTAAAATGAGATAAAATATTCTCAATGACTGAAAATAGGGGGGCTCCTAAAATATTGTTTATACAAATTTGGTACATAAATAAACAAAATATTACCGTAATTATGGTATCATTCATGTATGAGGAGTTCGTCTCATTCATCAATTAAGGTGTGATTTTATAATTTTAATGAGCTTTTATCAAAATTTCTGAATAATAATAATTTTTCTATTTTGAATCCGATTTGTCTATGTCTGAATTTATAAAAATAAGATTTATAAATTCGAAATAATTTTTAAATTCTCCTAAAACATTTCAAACATAAATATATACAAAATCCCAACAAATGAGATTGTTAGACAGGAATAGAGACTTCTGGAGAGTGACAGGGAAGAATTATTCGTGTAGTTCTTCCAGTTTATTTGACAAATTTTTGTACGAATTAAGAAAGAAATTAATTATATTTTAAATAAAAAAGTATATAAAAATGTTTTATTCCTTATTTAAAAAGGTTATATAAATATTTCCAGTATTTACAAAGTCAATAAGTTACATATATTCTTTTAATAGAGATAAAAAGAGAAAATTAATTTCTAACTAAATTGATAAAATTTTAATTTGGTAATTTCTTTTCAAAATGAACATAATTTATTATTTATTTATAAATAAAAATAATTATTTTATGCTTTTAATTAATGTTTTAATATAGAAGCAATATTGACCTTGGGAGCATTCATTGATAGCAAGTTGATTTATCATCCAAGTAACAATTTTTTAATGAGATTCACAACATGTTTCGTTCTTCACAGAACATAATCAGGTCGATCGTCCATTAAGAGAACAATTCTTAAACATTCAAAACTAACTGAATCGTCGGTATCAAACAGAGAAATTTTCTTTATCATATTCATCAAATATTTTATCATAATGTATAAAACTTTTATGAGATTTTTTTACATTTCAGGAAGTTATCAATATTTAAAATTTAGATTTAATCACATAAATAATAATCGTAAACTATAATATAATTTTTGATACCTCGTTTGCATCGCAATTCCGAGTTTTGTAATTTGATCTTAATTGTGCAATTTGACCCTGATACTATACTCCAATCCCCCAGGTTATGTATCAAAATGCTAATCGTAACAAGCTGATTCCATTTCTGCAATAAAATTGCATTATTTAACCAATTGACCACCCTATATTTATTAAAATAAAATTTTAAATTAAATTTCACTTTATACATAAATACATATGTAAAAAGTTCGGGGAAAATATAAGTTCTGCATCAATCGAAAAATTTTCCAATAATCTTGATTAACATGGAAAGGGTAACGTCACATGTGAGGAATATTTTTGAATTGTGTTTACTGTGTGTTGTTTGGTATGTTGTTTTAGGATTGTATTTCTCCCTCCCAGATGGAAGATTGATATCTTAAATATTTTAAAACATCGAGTTGTTTAATCAATTATTAAAAGTTAAATAATCACTTTAAAATTAAACTAATATTTCATAAATAATATTTTAATAATAATTTCTTAAAATAAATAAAAATTATTTTAAATTTCAATTATAAATATTTTTGTAATAATTAAATTATAATTTAAAGTATAAATTATTTTTGTAGTGATTAAATTGTATTTTAAATTTGTTTGATTAATAAGACGTTAAAAAATATTAGTAAAGATTATCAATCAAGAACGATGACGAGATACGCAAGTTTTACGGAGAATTGTTGTAGTGACAATTCAAATTGTTAAAATAATAAAGGTAAAGGAAACTCAATTAATGTTCTTAATATGTCATTGCAACGGACCACGGTAAGCAATGAAATTGCTTGGTAACTATGTAAATCGGTACAGTAACCAAAAAAACGCATCTGTAGTCATGGCAAAAGATATTTATGTGTTACGGATACCCTCCTCACCCCGTTGGGGAGGTCGAAATCTCATAAAGTTGCGAAGGGTTATAAGTTGTAATAGCAACGGATGTAGGTCAACAAACGTGGAGAGGTCATTTCCAGGTCACGGTTACCCTCAGTAGTTCCACCCTAGCAATGGTTCCATTGACTCTAGCCAAGGAAGCAACAGTTCAGATTATCTTAGCAACGGTAACCAAGGTCTATATTATCGTGGCAACGCTTCTAATTGGTTTCCAGTGCCATATCAACAGTTTCCGTTTCCTTGGCAACGGTAAACAAACAACCTTTTTCCTTTGGATGGAGGGCAAACTGCGATTGTGTTTTGCAATAGATTTAACGCAGGTCAATTCAAAAAAATCTTGACGATGGTCGATTGCGGCCTTGAGCGGTTCACAGTAGAGCACCATATTCAGGCGGAAAGTGAACCATAAATATGTGTAATCATGAACAGTGTCTGGAACGAGTCCAGGCTACCAGAAAAAGTGCTGCTGGACAATTAGAGAATACTCAGGGGATCAGGAGTAATTTACCTGCATGCTCAAGTAAGAAGTGAGGTCCGGTTTCATTGCATGAACCTGCCATGTGGTAACGGACGATCAAAAGAATTGCCACTTGGAGCGATCGATGAGTTCAGGAAATGGTTACATAGTATAACTCTACAGCAAATTAAAGTGGGATTTATTCATGCATCCACAGTGATCCCACAGAAAAAAAAGGCTACCACTATCGAGATTATTTAATAAAATTCAGCCGGAATCGAAGTTCAATTCGTCGCCGGGGATGCCAGTGACCGTGCATGCGGTTTTCGTGAAACGAGCACCCCTACACAACTGTATGAGTCAGTGAAAACATTCAGTAATTGGGGTTCAGTCAGAGCATCAGGTTGAAAATGATGGAATGCCATACCACGTCATTCACGTATGGGTAGTGCCAACAAGACCGGACCGCAGTGATCTGTTTGTAAAAAGAGAGGAGAACGTCGAGTCGGGATAAATTTGAAGTCGAAACATTCGTATTGACGAGTAAGAATCACCAGGGACCGAAGGGCCACTGAAGCTCAAGTAGAGCAATCGACAGACCGACTCGTTCCATGGACTTCTATTGTTTGGGAGGGGTGATCAAAGAATGCAGCGAATTTTCACAATCTACAATTGGAGTATGCCTATGTACCTTAAATGTAGGAAGGTGTGTGACATAAATGTTGTTTGTTTAAATCGATAATTTTACATATGGGAAAAATATTTTATAAATTTTGCTGATGAAACAACTTTTATCTTAAGCTATCACAGCACAAATGTATCAAATAAAATTCATGCATGTCGTCCGATCATGTTAATGCAATTGAAATGGAAACTGTGCCTCTACATTAAATTGGGGACGTCCGATTGACGAAGAAAGGGAAATGTATGCAAATAAAAACGAAGGCCTAATTTCTATTTCAAGTAATACCACTTTTTGATCAGAAAACACATATAGTTTGATTAAATAATTACAAATCGATTGAATTATCTCAAGGAAATTTTTATCATTTTGATTATAATGACCGTAGATGAGATCCAGAAAAATGTTATTTATCGTTGATAAAATCGAATCGTCGTTTTTAAATTTACTGTAAAGATAGATATTCGTGTGAATTAACAAATTTCTATCTTTACTTTAGAGTAAAATACTAAAACTAACCTAATTCAATATAGAGATATATAGAGTTAGACTAATTTATTATCAATATTGGTGCGAACCTAGATGACTGTTTGAGTTTAAATTTTTCTTTTTAAAGTTGCATGGTGGGATACATTTAAACACTCCGTTACCGTATTTATAGTGGTAGAAACAGAAAATGTTTTCCTCCCGCTCTGGATCTTGTTTCATTTTTCTAATAAAATGATTCGAGTATCTTTGCATGGCAAGTTTTGAACTTGTATTGTGGAAGTGTAAAGTCTGATTTGTTTTGAGTGTTTTAATTTCTTGATTTAGATCTTCTATTTTCTTGAGTAAGAATTTCATTGTTTCTGCATTTTCTTCTTTTTCTGGTATTTTTGTACAACTGCGTTGATTGAATTGAAGTCGTTTAAGTAAATTTCGTCTGCTAGGTGCCTTCTTCCTCTAACGAAAGATGTTTTTTTGCGATCAAGATGTTTTTTTACATTTACCGGGAGAATACGGTTGAAGAAAAATTTTATTAAATTTAAGTTGGGTTGATTGTTTTCGTCTCTCAGTTTAAGTGTCAGGTCAGCAAGATACTCTGAAGGTTTTCTGTCCCCTAAACAGGTTTCATTGTAGCATTCCTCAAGTATCCGATCCGGGTTATTAGGGTAGATTTGATAAATGTGTCTGATAGTTCTTTGAGGGGTTTTTCAGCTGTTGCAAATTTACACAATTTGTCGTTGATTTTATTCAGAACGCATGATGGCAGATTGTTAATGCTTGCAAATCTCATTTTCGTCTTTTATGTTATTGAATTGAAAAAGGTTAATGCAAGTTTCCAGCCATTGATTAATATATTCTTTGTTGTTTAAGGGGAAATCTGGGATCTTAAAATGGATTTTTCTTGTCGTTTTAGTGTTGCCTGTATGATAGTTTACGTAGGGTGAGTTATTGTTAAAATTAGCATGATTGTTTGATATGTTTGCTGAATAAGAATGTTCATGTTTGTTTGTTTTATCAGGGTTTTGTTTGAAATTTGTTGTTGTAGTTTTTTGTATTTTTTATTTGATCGGAGCATTTTTTTATATAGTGTTGTCTGTAAGTGTGCTTTGTAGTTGAGTTGTTTGATCTATGTGAATGACTGTTTGTGTTGACAAAGAAATGTGTAAATAAATAAATCAATTTTCCCAGGTGAGGAACAAATGTGGGCACCCCTGACACCACTGTAAAGATAGATATTAGCGTGAATTAACAAATTTTTATCTTTACTTTAGAGTAAAATACTAAAACTAACCTAACTCAATATATAGATATATAGAGTTAGACTAATTTATTATCAACTAGTAAAACTATTAATAATTAGAATAAAAACCAGAATAGAAAAAAAAGTAACTGATAAAAACCTTTAATTCTTGAATCAAAAAAACATACATGGAATTAGGAATCACACAATATAATTCAGCGGTTAGTAATTAAATTAATTATTCAAATTATTAATCAATATATCTTTTAATACAGATTTTGAAGAAGATAATGAAAGTTCGTTTTGTATGGGAATAATTTGAGATCTTCTCTTAATGTCATTTGAATTGATTAAATAAAAAAAATTTATTTTATTTGATAATGTTCTTACGCACACCGGGTCCTTGTGTTGGACAGGAAATACTCCTTTTGAAAACTTATTTTCTTCAAAGTTCTCGAGAAGTGTTGAACTGATCTGTGCACCACATACAGAAAATATTTCCTATAACTTTTTTTTAAGAATCTTTAAAAAATGTTTTCGTTAATTTAACTAGATTAACACCAATCTGAAAGACCCAGGGTGCAAGTCAAAATAAATTCACTTTCATATTCGATGACCGATGGTATCCTTTCTCGAACACAAACAAATGAGATATAAGCTGAGATTAACCAAATCAACCAATTTATACAAAATCTCCGACCGCGGCTTGGAGAATTCAAATAGAATAAAAAACAAAGATAATCGTAGATGCATCTCACATCACACACAATAATGTCTATGTACAACTATCACTAAAAAAAATCAAGTGTCTTGTACAAAAATGAAAGTAAGCAAACCACATCCATACACAAAACACGAGAAAGTAGTGTTTCACATTCACTAACAATATTTGAAACTTTTGTTGGATTTAATTTAAACATTTATCATAAGGCTTTGTCAAACTGTCGATTGATGAAAACCACTTTGTTAATTTTGATAAAAGTAATTTTTTCATATCTCATTATATTTATCAAAATAACGAAATAAAATTGAAAATCGTATATTTGATAATATATTCTTTTTCATACAATACCAATTCAAATCTGAAACAAGACTTTTAAAAACGTTTTATTTCACTCAAAAATTTTCTTTTTAACTTTTTTTACACCAATTGATTGTTAATTGTTATTTATTTATTGTGAAAAATTTTTCATCACAAAAACCAACACATAAACACAACATCACATCCAATCACAATCAACACACACATACACGTCACATTAAACCACACATACAATCACTCAGACAATTCAGTTTTCATCTCCACACACACACATACGCAAATTATATTTTAATCTTCAAATTCACACAAAGCCAATCACCCGATTGGTCAATTCAAACAGACAAATAAATAACCTGTTTGAATTATCGATTTAATTATTTAATTTGTTGCTTATTTACAATATCAAATTCAATACTGTATTTAAAACCGAAAATGATGTCTCACGTCTATTATAATTATTTATTTTGATAATTTTTTACTTATATTTAAATTTATTATATTTTTCACTTATCTATTCTTTAATTATTTTTTAAAATTTAATTGCTTTATTTACATCATTTAATTTTACTTTTAATTACTGAATTACTTAAATTTATTTATGTCATTATTGTTGTATCTTTTATTATTAGCTTTTATTATTAAAAATTATTTTTCTGAATTTTTCTGCTTCGTGGGATTGTTTGATTCTTTGTTGTGCAACAAATAATCAAAATTTAATAAACAAAACGACACAAGTTTTCAGACATAAATGGCTTTTAAAGTTAAATAAGCAACAGAATCGTGAGAAAATATTTGATTTAGAGAAGATGACGATATTGATTTTACATCTGCGGCTGTTGAATAATTATCATCTTTAGTAAATGGAAGAAGTATTTGTTTTGTGTTCAAAAGAATCAAATTAAGAATAATTCTCATTATCACACAAACTAATTTACAATGGATTCGTTCCATTTCAGTTCCACAAATTTAATATATTTCAAACAATTTATCATCAAATTTATAAGTATCAAATATCTTTCTGAAATATTTGAAATTTTCGTTTTCCAATGCTTCTCTGTATAGATCAATATTACGATAAACATAAGGAATGTTAGCGAGAATAGACTTTTCAAAATCATCAGCTTTTTTATCATCATTTTCCAGTTTCTCGTCATACAATATATTGAAATAAAGATTCAATCGGCTCGCAGAAAACCATAAATTTATACGCAAATTTGTAAATCCGAAAATATTTTCATTTTCTACATAAAACTGGTGAGTGAAAGAAGGAGTTATATTCTTAAATTTGTTATCAAAATCTCCATTTTCCCGACTTAATTTGTAATTGATATGCTTATTGGTACGACAACCTTTAGCTCCATCTTTATCTGCTGATGCAATTTCTTCGGTTATCTTTACGTTATGAAATTCATTGCGCTTTAAAACCATTACGCTTTATGAAATGCACTATTTCAAAACCGTATAAAAACAGAATCTACAGTATACAAAAGATACAATACAAAAGTATATACAAAAGAAAAATACAGTAGGTAAGTACATAATTATATGGGTATATTTTATGAATTTGCCTTACGTAGAAATTTAAAAGGAACGCATTAAAAAGTTTTATTCAAACAAAAAAGACAATTACTTTACACAATTATCAAAATTAAAAATTGATTTCATGTCATTTTCAACATTAAAGCAAATGTCATGTGTAAGAGAGTGTCGTTGTTATTTTTTTAATTTTCAGAAAAAAAGAATTTTGGTTTTTAAAAATTTTGAATTATAATCGAAATTAAAAAAAATAATGAAAAATATAATTAAAAAAAAAGAAAATAAAAAAATGAAAATTTGTTTAAATAACAAATTTAACCAGTTGTAGATTAATAAATTTTGCAAGTCTCGGCGGGACTTGGGAAAAATAATTAAAAATCGAGTTCAGCCCGCAAAGGCAGGATGTCTTGATATCTTAAATATCACGTAAACATTTTATTTTGAATAAATTTTATTTGATATTTTTCATTCTTTTTCTAAAGAAAAGTACTAATTTGCAAAGCAATTTTAGAAAATCAACTTTTTCCTGCATTTTTGCAAAATAATCATGTTTATGAGTAAATAAACAATTATTATCTTTTCCTTACACCCTTCAGGACTCACGTGTCTCCCTGGTTCGAGATGTTGTGGGTGTTTGCTCAGCAAATTTATTTGACTAGATAAATATAATTGTGGGGAATATTATAATTAAAATAAGATTGATTACATTGAAATTGTAAAATAAGATTGATTACATTGAAATTGTAAAATAAAGATTGAAGAGTTTGGTTGTATTAGAAGAAATATTAATAACTTTTGTTGACTTTGGTTTGAGGAAGTCTTTTTATCAGCTAAGGCATTATTTTGTGATTTAAAAGGGAAATCAAAAATTATATTGCGACTGTATTGAAGTTTTCAGGGAAATTCTTCATTTACTGAGTCGAATCGTTTTTCGATAAAATTATGATTTGACGTTTTCCCATTAGTAATATTATCACAAGGGTCAACATTTTATTTAACCTTTTTTTGCACTCTTAATAATTTCTGAAAATGATCATTGTTAAATTAAAATATGTTTCAAAATTCAGTATTTTATCTTCTCCTGTTGCAACATAGATGTATTCACAATGTTCGGGTTGAAAATTATATTCCATAAAAAATCGGGATACTAAACATTGTTAGAAATGTTTCTATTTCACCGATTTTCAACCAATTAAATTTAGGCATAGTAATAACACTTTTTATATAGTTATATAAAAAATTATATA
>MQRK01245201.1:56050-66666 GCA_001938485.1 Girardia tigrina
CTGGTTGAGACTGCCGATTGAACATTGATTTTAGGGCAACGTGACCTAATTAACAATGCTTCACACGACACTCTCTCCCAATAACTGTCAAAATGCTTACACATAATTTTGAAATTATCTTTCGACGGTAGATCCGTCGAAATATATTGTCTTAAAATATATTTTTAAATAAATGACTTTGGTTATTAAAAGAAGATTTTCATCCGGACTTTGTTTTATCAATAAAATTAAAAAAGTTTAATTTTTTATTACAAAAGTTTAACTTGAAGTTAAAAACCTATATACGTTTGTATGAATTAAATTTTTTAAAATACTTTTTCATTCTAATTTTAAATATTAAAATAATTAAAAAAAATTTTTTTAACAATCTGTGAAAAATTTTGGGGTTAAGTTTTCTCTAAGAAAGCTCTGGTGGGAACACTGATCTCAGTTGCAACCATTTATTTATGTTGGTAGAAATGATTTTGCTCGTGTTGTAACTGAAGCCTTTATCTCTGCAAAAATCCCATTATCAAAAATAAGACAAGGTGTTTTTTTCTAAAGTATTATTTATCATCTTACTTATGAAGAAACGTGTCGATCACGTATTTCAAATATTTACCAAGAAGATTTTGATAAAAATTACTCAGGAGCTCAGGGATATTGTACTAATACAATGAAAGTCTTAGGGTTCAAAGGGGCTCTGAGTCCGCAAAGATGTTGTCATTGAAAGGCGATCCCGACAACCATTTATATTATTACCTTTTATAAAACAAGACAATATATTATCATAAGCATTCAAATAGGACAAATAGATTGTTTTAATGGAAAATATATATACTAAACTAATCTAATCTTAAGATTAGATGAATTTAGAAGTCTATATAAAAAAATGAATTTGAATGACAAAGTATGTAATTAATAAGAAGGAATCACAAATAATAACCAATGATTAAGTCAAACAATACTCGAAAAAAATGAATAGATATACAAAGAGGTAATAAACAACTCGTGAATAAACCAAAAGAATTACTTGAAAAAAATCAGCAATCACCCGGATTTGAAATGTCAAACGACAGTTATCAATTAGGATTATTCGGAATGTTCGATAAAAATCAGAAAGATAGACTGGCCAGAGGAAGATTCGTACGATGTAGTGGATCGATGACTTGAAATCGAAACCTTTCTCTTTTTTCAATCGGACCTCTTTTTCTTTTCTTTACAATTGAGGATTCTATCAATATTGTCCAGAGATAAATTCGGGAAACAAATTCATTTCTTCATTAATTAATTGTGGATTGCAAATCCAATTTTGCATCGATTAATTTTTTAAATTTTTAAATCTCCGTTTGCGATTATGATTTATTTTAATAAAATATCGTCAACGTTTATATTATATTTGACGAATCCTCTGAATGATAACTTTTCCTGTCTGGTAAAATATTTCTTTTTCTTTTTTTATATAATGGATGTACACAAAAAAGGAAAAAATAAATAAATAAATGTAATTAACGCATTAGTGCGAAAACTGATATACAAAAAAATGATAATAAAAATAACAGATGGATTAAAAGTCGAACAGAATAATGTAAACAAAAAAATTAGTCCTATACTAGATTTCACAAAAAAAATAAATAAATGGCTTAGTTTCTAAAACACATGTCGGCACAAACAAAAATCTATGAAAGCAAAAAAAAATCGCATTAAATTAAACGGAAAATTTTTATCACAAAAAGGAAATGATAAATGAAAGAGTGTGAGACTCGCACTACACAGCCCCCCTTAAACCAATGGAATGTTTCAAAAAAATATTTTTTATTGTATTTTATGTTATTTTGACGTTTCTTAAATTGTATGTTCTTTCATGCTTGTTTCTCAAAACTGTGATGTTGTTAGTGCCGGTCCTGATTATTTCAAAAGGACCGGTAAATTTTTCATCGAAGTTTTTTGCGTTTTGAATTTTAATAAACGCTTTCTTGTTGCTAAATTCGGAGTGTTTTACGATTTGTGATTCATCAGTATTGTTTTTAAATAACTCAGGTTTGTATTTTTTTTCGAAAAGCTTTTCGTAAGCAGATGTCTTGTCAAAATCGCTTGGTTTAAATCGTAGAGCTAAACTTGTTTCTGGAAGTTTTTCCAGCCAGTTATGGTTGCTTCACTTTGTCATTAGTGTTTGTTTGAGATAACGGTTAAATATTTCAATTTTTCCGTTGGACTGAGGGTTGTATGGACTGGTCTTTATTTTTTTAATGTTGAACTCTTTACAAAGGTTAACGAATTGGGTGGCTTGAAATTGTCGTCCTTGATCAGTGACTAAACGTTTGGTGGTCCATATCTTGATAACCAATGTTTTTCAAATTTTGAGGAAATCGTATTAGAGGAGATATCTCTTATTGGAATTGCCTCGAACCAATGTGCTTTTCGGTCGATAATGCTCAAAATGTATCTGAAATTTTTATTTGGAGGAAGCGGACCGATGATATCAAGATGTAAGAATTCCAACTTGTCGAGATCGTCGTATTTTGTGCATTGTAGTTTTGGTTTCTTTGTGGATCTTGTTTTGTTGCAGGTCGTGCAGTTGCGTATGAAATTTTTGACCTCTTTGTGCATGTTTTTCCAACAGCATTGATTTTTTAAGATGTTATATGTTGTTTTTGTCCCGTAATGTCCAAATTCATGAATGTTTTTGATACAGATGTTTCTCATGTTCTTTGGAATTAGAGGTATTTGTATACCGCTTAAAGATTGGTCGTACCAGATGTTGTTTATTTTTTTTAAGATCAGAGAGGTGTTTTGACATTATTCATTTTGATTGTTTTGGAGTTCGTCGATGTTTATGCGTTTTATAAAGTTTATTGTATTTATGGTGTTGCGTGATAAGAAATCGGCGACGATGTTGTTCCTTCCAGGTATGTAATATATTGTGCAATTAAATTGTGAAATATAGCAAGTTTGATTTAGCTTACGTGGACTAGGGTTTTTTAAAGTTAGAGCATGTATTAAAGGTTTATGGTCTGTGTGGATATTGAACTGTCTGTGTTCTAGATATTCCTGGAAGTGTTTGATTGAACGATAAATCGCTAATAATTCCCTATCGAATGTTGAGTTTTTTTTGTTTTTTATCATGTTGTTGAGAGGCGTTAGTAATGCTGAGCAATTCGGTATAAATTTGTGATAAAAATTGACCATACCGCAGAACCTTCTTATTTCTTGTTCGGTTTTTGGTGGCTGTACTAACATGATTTGGTCATTTTTTTCTTTAATCGGATAGAAGATTCCCTGTTCCATGGTATGCCCCAAAAAATTTATTTTTTCTTTATTAATTTCGCATTTTTCAAGGTTTAAGTTTAATTTGTTTTTTTTAAGACTTCTAAAACTATGGAGACGTGTTCTTTGTGAATTCATAAATTTGGGCTGCCGATTAAAATATCGTCTAAGTAAACTACGGCATAGTCCAATTTTGATAGAAGATTGTCCATATGCCTCTGGAAGGTGGATGCCGCATTTTTTAGACCAAAAGGCATCTTGAGAAACTCGTACAGTCCAAATGGTGTCAAGGTGGCGGTTTTTTTAATGTCTTCATCTGCCATAGGTATCTGGTAATAGGCTTTTTACAAATCTAATTTTGTAAAATGTTTTGCGTTCGCTAGTCTGGTTGTTATATCTCTAATTATCGGTACCGGGTATTCGTCTTTAATGGTGACGGCGTTTAATCTTCGATAATCCCCGCAACATCTCCAAGTTTTGTCTTTTTTTAATTTCATTAATAGTGGTGATGACCGATTTGAATCGGACGCTCTTAGAATGCCTCTTTCACGTAAATCTTCAAAATTTTTTTTTGCTTCCAATAGTTTTTCATTTGTTAAAAGTCGAGCTTTCGTATGGACTGGTAAACCGTTGGTTACTATTTGGTGAGTCGTCGATTTGATTGGTATGTCTGTTTCTTTAACGGTGCAGACTTTGTCCAATCTTCTAGGATTTTCATGTTTTCATCTGTTTTTTTTAATTTTGTTTTGAATTGTTATCTAGACGTTTTCGATTTTGATTTTTTTCGTATCTTTATCTTCTGATTGAATAGAATTGATAGTTTGTTTTTCTGTATTGACAGTATTGTTTTCAAGTATGATATTATTTGCAGTTGTTAGGATGTGATTTGCATTATTTGACTCTGCTGGAATGGAACTGGCTTCCTTTGTGGCGATAGGTGTCTGGGTTAGTTTTGTTGAGAGACTTTCAAAAAAAATGTTCGTTATGGTGTATTTTTAAATG
Organism: Girardia tigrina; assembly: GCA_001938485.1. Taxonomy (NCBI): domain Eukaryota; kingdom Metazoa; phylum Platyhelminthes; order Tricladida; family Dugesiidae; genus Girardia; species Girardia tigrina. The sequence continues at coordinate 60,299 of MQRK01245201.1, forward strand.
TGTACCGTCAATTTTTTTAAACGAAGGTGAGAGTGATATAATGTGATTTTTTGTAAAATGTGTTTTAGAAGTTTGTATTGTGTTTTTTGTTTTTTATGGGATTTGAGAAATTAGAGATATGGTACTTGTTTAAAAATGTTTGTGATCTTATGTCAATGTTATGATTTGTATCGTCATAAGTAAATTTTTGTTTGTCATGTTATGTTTGTTTGAATTGCTTTTATTTGAGTTTTTGTTGTATGTATGATAATGTCAGTTTATTTTTTTGTGTTTGTTTTAAGTGGATGTGATGAATGAAAGAAGAGTTTTGTCTGTCGATTAAGGATTTGTTCTTGCAATCTACCAAAAGATCGAATTTAGAAAGGAAATCGGCTCCTAAAATTGCTCTGGGGACGTCTGCGATAATGAAGTTCCAAAAAAAAATTTTATCCCCTAACAATAATTTGAGATTTTTGAATCCGTACGTTTTAATTTCGGTTTGGTTTGCGGCATAGATTTTAGTGTCTTTAGAAGGTAGAAAATCTGGTTATAACCCTAAATGTTTTGGAAGAACTGATATAACCGAACCCGAATCTATTAAAAACGAAAAACAAAAGTTAACAGGTTGCACCGTAAAAATGTGATAAATGTCACGTAAATTTGGTGCGTATCTAGGTGACTTTTTTAGTTTGTTTTATTTTTATTGTAATCGCAGGGTGGAGTACATCGAAACGTATTGTCCTCGAACCTTGTGTGGTAATAGCAGTAAGGATTTTGGTTTTTTAAATCATTTCTTCTGTCGTGTGTATCTTGATTCCAATTTCTAGGAAGTTGGTTTTTTCTGTTTATTTCTGGACTTATAACGTTGAATTTTTTTAGAGTTTCGATTTCCTTATTGAGTTTCTCTATTTTGTTTAAAAGGTAATCTATAGTTTGTTTATCGCTTTCAGGTTTTGTTAATTTTTTGTTGATGTTGTTGATAGTGCTTAAACCGTTATTATGTATTTCGTCGGCTAGTAATCCTTGTTCTTCAAGGTTTAACTCTTTGTTTGCTAGTAAGATATTTTTGATACTTGGAGTAACATTCTGTGAAAGAAAAATTTGATTAGAGTTGTGTTCGGGGTATTATTTTCGTCTTTTAATTTGTTTGTTGGTTCTGATAAATATTCAGAGGGTTTTCTATCCCCAAGGCTGTTTTCCTTATAACATTCCTCTAACACCTTGTCTAAGTTATATGGATAAAATTGGTTTAAAAATGTCTTGGAGTTCTGTTAAAGGTTTGCTTGATTTGGATAGGAAGTTTAGTTTATTGCTGATTTTATTTAGTATTTCGTGTGGTAGTTAGTTTATTATATGTGTAGTGATTGTTTTTTCGTTGTATATACCGTTGAATTTGAATAGATTTGTACACGTTTCAAACCAATTGTTTTTGTGTTGCCTGTTATTTGCAGGGAATTCAGGAAATTTGAAATGCAGTTTGTTGTATGAAATTGTATTACTTGTGGTGTTGTTGTTGTGTTCGATCGGTGTGTTGTTTTTTGTTTTGTTTTTGTTAGCCATGTTTTTTATATGTAATTGTTTTTATAGAAGAATTGGGTTCTGTGTACGGAGCGCTTCTGACACCAATATAAAACAATCTATTTATCAATCTAGCAAAAGAACAAATAGATTGTTTTAATGGAAAATATATATACTAAACTAATCTAATCTTAAGATTAGATGAATTTAGTAGTCTATATAAAAAAATGAATTTGAATGACAAAGTATGTAATTAATAAGAAGGAATCACAACTAATAACCAATGATTAAATCAAACAATACTCGAAAAAAAATGAATAGATATACAAAGAGGTAATAAACAACTCGTGAATAAACCAAAAGAATTACTTGAAAAAAATCAGCAATCACCCGGGTTTGAAATGTCAAACGACAGTTATCAATTAGGATTATTCGGAATGTTCGATAAAAATCAGAAAGATAGACTGGCCAGAGGAAGATTCGTACGATGTAGTGGATCGATGACTTGGAATCGAAACCTTTCTCTTTTTTTAAATCGGACCTCTTTTTTCTTTTCTTTACAATTGAGGATTCTATCAATATTGTCGAGAGATAAATTCGGGAAACAAATTCAATTCTTCATTAATTAATTGTGGATTGCAAATCAAATTTTGCATCGATTAATTTTTTAAATTTTTAAATCTCCGTTGGCGGTTATGATTTATTTTAATAAAATATCGTCAACGTTTATATTATATTTGACGAATCCTCTGAATGATATATGACTTAAATATGACTTAATATTTTTATCATTACAACAAGTTTGATTCTCCTCAGGGCAATATTTATCAAAGCTTTCGTAAGATTGTATCGTCTATTTATTAATGACTTTGAGCTTATTATCTGAGCAAATGTAGAATTAAATAAATTGTTAAAATATTAACTCAAAATTTTATTCGTTAAAAATTAAATGATTATTAATTATATAAATATATTTATTTAATTTAAGTATTTAAAAATTATAAATAAAATTAATAAACTTAAGTTAACAATTATTTTAAATTAGAAATAAATTTAAATATTAAATATTTTCAGATAATAATTATTAAAAAATTAATCAATCATCTGGGTAGGAGAGATAATTCCACATCAACATACACATTCAAACACAAATCATGAAACATTCAAAATATTCCTCACAATCAGTAGCAAATTTAATTTATATTCATGATCGTTAAATGTAACTGAATTCGTATTCATTCCCCTTACGTGGAACAATGTCTTCCTAAAACATCAATTGGTATTCAAATGACATCTGAACATTCATCTGAATAGATTTTGTAAAAAAGAATGTTTTCGATATATGTATAAATAAACAATCATATGTATAATAATATTTATTTAATAATAATAATGTAAAGGTTGACTTAAATAAATAAAATTCTTTCAAATTATTAAATTACAATAAACCATTCCTAACAAAATTTTATAAATTTAAAGAAACAATAAATTAATTATCAGTGTTTATTTAAAAAATACTTTTATAAAAATAAATTTTCAACTCTTTTTCACCATCTTAATTATAGATGTCACCTCTAAAATGAAAAAAAATAATAAGAGTATGAAGAGCAGATTAGAAATATCAACATTCATGGACAAAAGTATTTGATCACTTAATGTTTTTTGAGTAAAATGAGTTTTACATATTCCCGTCAACAGCGACTTTCTCTACACGTGAAGAACATGATTCTCTAATTCAATTCACATATGTTATTTACTAGTTTCACTTATGTTGAATGCCGAATTTAACTGCATAACTTAAATAAACAAACTCAAAATGGTTGCCATCAACAGCAGTGATGGCAAACTCGAATGTATACCGGTTTCACAACGTACCATGGAGAGCACAATATACATGAGTTAATGATTCTGTTGATGTCATTTTTGTAGACACTGAACAATCAATTTGTCTTTACCTGACAATGGATTGATGTCACTAATGTGAACTAGAAACGAATTTAGAAGCTGCAATTTATTCTTGAATGCGTGGATCCGATTGGCGGGCCTTGAATGGTCACAAAAAATTCACTGATGCATTACTTCAGCTGTTTGTTGCACTTGTTTGCATTAATTGTCAAATCATAGAGCTATTTTTGTAAGCTGTATATTTGTAATTGGATGCTTCAGTAATTTATCGGTAAAAATGCCAAAAATGAGTGAACTTTCATAGGGACAGCGTGATCAGAAAAAGATATAGAGCTACCAGGGATTTACAAGTCGGAAAATTAAGAACATTATTAATGTACCACAAAGCTTGTGGATGACAGGAAAAGCAGACTTTCAGTCAGAAAGCGATCAGGGTAATCTCGTGTGACGTCAGCATCAACCGATCGCAAAATTCAATACTGGCGTGAAAAATCCTGCCAAGTTATCAACCACAATTTCAGCAAATACGCGTTACATTATCAGTTCAATGACTGTTGGTTGTCTTCTGTTAGTGGACTTTAATCTTTGATCAGGAAAACCAGCCAAGAAACCACATCTCAGTGCCAAAAATATCTATGAAATACAAGAACTGAACGAGGGCATGTGAATTCAGCTACGAATCTAAGTTTTCAAAATTCTTCTTTTATTACAGACATGATACAACAGAAAATACTTGGTTCGGAGAGTTAAGCAGGCTCATACAACCATGATGTGAAGCTATTTCTTAAGAGCTATTTCTATTTCAACAAAAAACAACACTATAAATGGCACAATATACCATAAAATGTTACGTAAGAAGCTTTTGTTAAACATGAAAATTAACATGAGCAGCAATGTTAACCCGCAGGCGGTTTTAAAACGATATATATGTTCTTGGACCATAGCCATGATCAAGTTCAGACATCAATCGAATGGATAATTTGTGGGTTTCTAGGAGGCAGAAGTTTGCTCAGAGGAATGCAACATGAGGAGTCAGCTTAGCTGATGCTGTAAAGAATGTTTAGGTGAAAGAAGTTACTCCAGCCTACTGCTAAAGTCCTGGTGACGTAGATTTCATCTGGAATCACCACTATTTTGGCTTCAAAATGAATTCTTACAAAATATTAAAGGTTTTTGAAACTGTTTACATAGTGGTATTATTTAACTTTATTTATACTTATGATATTTATAGATTGTGTTTTTGTTTTATACACTGTTATCAGCTTGTATATTTTACTGATGATTCATGTGATGTGGTTTGATTAAAGAATAAATTTAATAAAGCATTAATGTTGCAGGTGATTGAATAATTTGGAATATGAGGACTTTTGGTTCTACAGGGCTTTCTTTACATCATGAGAACCTTGATCACATGTTTTATGATTCGGGTTCAGGGAAATGACTGCGCTTTTGTATATGAATCTAACGAACCCCACGCCAGTTTAAGGAGGCTCTGATTAATTCTGCTTGGCGGGACTTCCTGTCGATAGCAAGGACTCCGGTCGATGGTGATCTCTATAACAGACTCCTGACTCGCCTGGTGAAAGCAAGAGCAAATGAGGTTTGCATTTAATAACAAATTTCCGATCGGAGATGGCTCTTGGAGATCTTGAAGGGGGCGGCCATCTTGCCCATTAAACCGCATGAAAACATGGTCCGGTAATATTAGATCATGTAAGAAACGTATGAGACGTTCATTCGCATAAATTGATATATCAGAATAATTTTACCACATCGCATCAAAAGGAAGATTTACGAGATTCAAAGATATATTTACATCACAATTTGATAATCCAAATGAGCATGCAATTTGATTGACATCATTCTTTCAGAAAAATCACGTCGTTAAAAAAATTCTGACTTTTTAAAACAATTTTTTTTAATTTTTTAATTTGTATATTATTTTGTGTTATTAATTTAATAAATACACTCCATCGAAAAATCAATTGATTTTCTGTGTAGGTAAAATTGGCAATTATACTTCCGCACAACACAAAACGAGATTACCTTAAACAATTTCTTTCTGTGTTACTAAGTTCGCAATTTCGATTTTTATTTAGTTTTATGGAATTTTGTTTTGTAATTATTTTTTTAACGTTCGAAATTGGAATTCACTACAACATGTGTGCGTCCATAACAGTTTATCTTTAATCGATCTACATAATCCTTTTAATACACTAACCTTTTTTGAGTATCCCTTATTGAATCGTCTATAATAGTTGTAAATTCCAACAAAGATCCTCAAATTCTTCATGCAGTTATTCTACAACAACAAACTGTATGCATTTATTCTTCTGTCTTCCTTACATTTCATTTCATATTCTCACATAATACATTTCTGCACTGTTTGTTGCGGTCAATCTCTAATTTACAATGTATACCGTTGTTGTCTTGAATTTTCTGGCTAATTCAACTGCTATCACACACATGGTTGCTGATGTTTGCAGTAAACATTCTATTTCTTCTTCTATTGGCACCGTAATGTTCGACAGTTCTTAGATTCGGTCATGAAATGATTTCTTATCTATCTTCCACAGTCGTAATATTCTTCAAATAACCAGTTCAATTTTCGACTTCTGAACGTTTCATCCATCATAATGTTTTCATTGAAAAGCTTGGGTCTTCATATATATTGTTTTTGTTAGCTTTACTCTTTATCCATCCTATTAAGAACACCAACATGGCTTTTTAAACTTTTATTTTCATTACAATCAGAATTGTCTTTTGGACAACTCTCAACGAAACTCTCGTCATTCTACATCGTTCTAAATTGATAATTTTTTATTAATGTTTTTTAATAAACAATTCTTCGAACAAATTTTTCATTATTTTCTGATTTTATTTTTAAAATTAAATTTTGTAGTTTTAGTATTAATTTTTATATACATATTAATTTTATTTAAAAATTATTTTATGTTAAGAAAGAA
>MQRK01245204.1:0-17750 GCA_001938485.1 Girardia tigrina
TATTTATGTTCTTTCTACAATTAATTTCAATTATTTATATATAAATTATATTTATTATCATAAAAGGGTAAATAATTTTTATTTGACCCAATTAATTAAAACAAAATATTTAATTTTTTAATCTTTATTTTTTATATACTTAACATATATATGATCATAGTAAAATTTGAGCTTGACCGACAAACCGTGAATCAGAAGATAACGAAATTTTGCAAATTTAACCTAAATTGATTTTTAGAAATATAATTAGTAAATAAGTGATAAAAATAGTTAAATCTCCAGGTTTCACTTTAGGATTCATAATATCAACAAGTAGAATTTATTTAATATTTACAATCTTTTTATAATACTTAAACAAATTAATAGTCACAACTTTCCCCTCTTTTATAATTCGTTGTTTACTTTCTTAATCTACTCAATTCTTCGACGAATTATGTTTCCATCTTTCAGATTCTGTAGTTCCAATTGGTGTGGCGATATGTCTTAAAATTTAGTATGGTCCATCGAATATGAAAGTGTCCTTTCTCAGTTTTTTAGGATCTTGTTTTACAAAGACTTTCTGACCATCCTCGAAATGTCGATTTGTTCTCTTCTCTCTCTCTCCCAATTTTCCATTCGTCTTACCGCTTTCTCTAAATTTTCTCTTACCTTCATCTTGATCACGTTGCTTTCTTCCGTTTTAGCTATTCCTGCTACCGCATGTAAGTTTATTTTTCTACCAAACACAACTTCGAAGGGTGTATATCCGGTCGTACTCTGGACTGTTGCAATTAGACAGAATTCTATCTTCGGAACAATTTGCCACCATGATCGTTTGTCTGTGTCTCCTCTGCTTGTTTCTATCATGCCTCTCACTGTTCGAATAGTTCTTTCTGCCAACCCGTTTGATTGATGTTTGAATGGGCTACTAAATCTTTGTTCAATTCCAAATATCTTGTAAAAATCTTTAAATTTTCCGCCAGTAAAACATTTTCCATTGTCTGTTAATATTGTTTTTGGCTTCCCATATCTATATATCCATTTTATCAACGCGCATTGAACTATGGTGTCTTCGTTTTGAGTTCTAATCTCTGTCAAAGAAACCCATTTTGAAAACTGGTCCACCATGACCAAGAGATATGGGTACATGCTATTCTTATCACCCATATATTCGATATCCATCACGACTTGCTCTAAAAACTAGTCACTTCTTATTGGAATCCACTTCTCTCTTGTTTTTTCTCTTTGAATTTTTCTGCGTATACATTCCTGACATTCTCCTATAACGATTTGCATGTCTTTCGCTAAAACTGTTAGCATAAAATGATTTTGGATATACTTCTTTGTCTTTTTGATACCTACATGACATAAATCTATGTGTATTTTCCTAATAAATCTCTTCTAATTTGCTTCGAAACCAATGGTAACACACAATTTCCTTAAACCATTCTGATAAACTAATTGGTCCTTTAGTTGTAATAACTCTTTGGTGATTTCTTTCTTTCCATCCTCTGCCATCTCCTGTATTTGTTTCAAATGGTTCAACTCTGAGTACTTTTCTTGTTCGTCTTTTATCCATTGAATTGTAGACTGAATCCCCACTGTATTGATGTGTTTCACCCTTGCTTTTGATGATTTTAGTTCTTTGTGTTTTGTTTCACATTGTTCACAAACATCGTCGTATAGCCGTGATAATCCATCTGCATTTCCATGTTCGTCGTCTTTTCTATACTTCAAATCAAAGTCAAAATCTGCCATGTTTGCTAACCATGTATGGAATTGAGGAGTTATTGGTTTGGAAGTACTCTTCATATACACCAGTGCTTTATGATCAGATCTTGCTGTAAATCGCTTACCATATAAATATTACTTGAAATGTAATATGAACTCTTTTAAAGCTAATAGTTCCTTTCTTATCACACAGTACCCTTTTTCATGTGTGGTTAAAGTCCTCAATGCATGCGCGATTACTACTTCTTTTTCTTCTGATAACTGACTTAGAACTGCTCCTATAGATCCGAATGATGCATCTCTGTCTAAGATGAAATTATTATTCGAGTTCACAAATGCTAATATTGGTGCACTACATAGCTTTTGCTTCAATTCGTTAAAACTTCTGTCGTACTCTTCTGACCAAAATATTTCTTTACATTTTCCGCTACATGCACTGTACAAAGGTGCTGCTAATTCGGCGTAATTCTTGATAAATCGTCGATAGTAGTTACACAAACCTAAAAATGCTCTTAAATTTCGAGTACACTTTGGAATCGGAAAATTTTGAAAAGAAAAATCTTTCAATTTTCTGAAATCTAAACAAATTCGAATACCTCCATCTTTCTTTGACGTAATGCCTAACGGGGAGTTCCATTCACTTTTACATTTCCGAATGATTCCTGCCTTTTCTTATCCTTTCTAAAATCCTTCGATTTGACTTTCTAAATGAATCGATTGCCTTGTTGGATTCAGAAAAATCGGTTTACCTTCTGTTTCAATTTTATGGACCACAATATCCGTAAATTCAAAATCGTAATCATGTTTCATGAAAACATCATCATATCGTTTCACGAGGTCTTCCAGTGGTTTGTTTTGCTCTTTCAGTTTCATGTCTTTCTTCACTATCACAACTGACTTCTTGGTAGTTTTTTCAAGTTTGATTCCGAATTTATGCATGACATTAACACCTCCGATGACTACCGGTCGGATTGCTTTCACCCCTAAAAAATCTACCGCATGCCACTCTTCTTTCTATTTCAACTTCACTGTAATTTTTCCCAAACACTTATGGCCTTCTGAAACGCTCCATTTAGTATAATTGGGATCTTTTCTAATCTGGGTTGTCCGATTTCCAACCAAACCTTCTCACTATTAACTGAAACACCCGCTCCACTATCCCACAACATAATTACATTGTGATTGTTCAGCTTAACATCGCTCCACCATCTACCATCTGACCCCTCTACTATATCTGCAATTCGACTTTTTGGATATTTTATGCCGACTCCACAGACGAAATGCTCACCACGGAGTCTCTTGCATTTAACTCATCTTCATATTCATCTTTATATGATACGATATCCACGTTTTCTTCATTTTACACATTAACATTCTTAATATGATTACAGTTTCTGAACCCATGTCCACTTTTTTCACAGATTAAACAACGATTATTTAAAGGACAATCTTTCCTCAAATGCCCATGTTTTCCACAGCAATAACAATCCCCTCTAGTTAAATGCTCCTCTTCTGGAGTCGGAAGTTTCTTTATTTTACAATATAACTTCCTTACTTTGTACCAAGCCGAATGTACCGGGCGATTATATTGTTGTTTATCTTCTGAAATTCTACCGGATCCTTTCTCATTATTTTTCTTAAATCTTTCCGATGGTATTCTACTTTCCGTTCTTAATATTGGTTGTCTATCGTTTGTTTCATTCAATCGAGCTGTATTTCTTTTATTTTCAGGATTCTCATATCTTCTAACTTGGTGTTTATCTTTCTTTGCCATTTCTGCATACGATGTTTTGACGGCTAAAACATCATTTCTTTCTTCTTTTGATATGTTGTCCTCATAAATCTTAGCTTCCGCTCTCATTTCGTCCACCGATATGTTAGGTTTGAAAACAAATCGATCCTTCAGAACTTGAGATTTTATCCGATTTTTCAAAAGTTCATTCAAAATTTCTTCATCGCTGTGTTTCCTAAAATTTTCAATTGTTTTCCTTATTTCTGTCTGGTCGTTGATTTTTTTCGGTTCTGACATTCTTTACATTTTTCCTATTCTTATTCTAGCAACGAAAGACATACCTGACCAGTAGAATTTCTCTTTTAAAATAGTCTCCAGTCTTCTTCCTTTAATATCGCTTTCATAACTCTTTGAAACGTTGCCGGCATACCGCTAAGGCCATTGGCAAAATACTGCTTCCGACTCCTCAAACTGTGTCCTTTCAGTTTAACTGATTTTTCGGGACTGTTGTATCTGCATTCACCTTCGAAACGAATGGAACGAAAATTGTTCCACTATTAACACCATTATTATCGAGATCAATCTTAATCCCAAGACTCTTCATACTTCGTATCCCAAGAATTATATCCGGGCTCAATCCATCCACAACAATGAAATTACAACTTTTCCCTTTAGCACCCAATTCAACTATCAGGGATACTTCCGCTCGTACAGGCACTGTAAATCCATCTGCACACTTGATTTTTCTGGATGAACGTCTGGTTTTCAATGTTTTATCTGAATTTTTCCAACTCAATTAGCATGTCTTTGCTGATAGCATTCACTTCGGCTCCGGTGTCTAATAAGATCTTTTTACTGTTCCCATTGATCCGACCGTAACATGTTGGTTTGTTCTGATCTTTTATTTTATAATTGCTCTTCTTTACTCGAATATTAATCTGTTCCTTTAGTTTCGGAACTGTTTCTTTCACCGCTCTTGCATACGACTTCTTTGCATTTGAAATATGTCAAATACTCGGTTCTTCCGTGCTTGTTCCCGTGTCTGTTTCACTTTCATTACTGCATATACTGGCAGGCTCGACCACATGGACTGATTAACGTTTTCCGTTTAGAAAAAACTTATCTATATGCCCCTTTTTGTTGCATTTTTTGCAGAATCGAGACTTTTTACAGTCTCTTTAAATGTGACTGCCGCTCGCACAATTCCAGCATCCACTTGTTTCTTTGACAGGATTTCTCGTTCTATTATCGCCTTTCCATTGACTCGATTGTCTTTCTTGCTGCAGTATTTTTACCATTTCCTGCGATGAGATAATACGTTTGTTCAGTTCTGAAACTTCATCCCTGAGCATTCGAATTTCATCATTCTCGGCCAGCACATTTACTGTTGCCAACATCTCCTGAGCTTTTATTATCTCGAATGCTTCATCCAAAGTTTTAGGCTGCAACACTTTTAGTGCCTTTTGAGCTCTGTCATTCATTAAACCATTTATAAAAACTTGAAGAGTTTTTTGGCTCTCTTTCTTCGAAGGTCAACTCCGGTAATTCTTTAAAACAACGAATTCTTACTTCTTTCATAAACTCCTTCATTGACTGACCATCCTTCTGTCGAATTCCGAATAGTTTCATCCACGATGAAATATCTGACTTTTTTCGTTCATACAACTTCAAAAAAGTTTCCTTGATCCATTCGAAACTCTTTTGATTTTGGATGTAACCCAACTGCGACTTCAAAAACACTGAACATCTTCCCCCAAGTATTCCATGAAGAATTCAGCTTGTGTTTCCACCGATATTTCAAGTTGCCGCATAAATGCATCCATGCATTTCAAAAATTTGACAGCATCGTCCTCTTCTTCGAATGTTTTCGGAGTTTTGGCGGAGTCCTTTTTCAGAATTCTGTTCAAAATTACTTCCAGTAATTTCGACTGGTGATCTCCACTATCGGTTTTCATCCTGCTCATGACGCCACTGTTGTGAAAGCGAATATCTAAATAACAAAATATATTTGAATTACAATTTACAAGAATGATTATTAAAACAACACACACATGTAAACACATTAATATTTACATAATTATTCCACATTATTCATTATTTTTACTCTTTTGTTTATTATTTTTTCTAAATAATTAAAAATTTGCTTTTCCTTTATTTATCTAAACTTGTTTACTTTATTTATTTATATAAAAAATATAAATTTACTTTTATTATACATAAATATTCCATTTATGAAAATATACATATTTACTAATAATTTTTATTAATTAAAATAATACATCAAATATAAAATTTAAAATATACCTCAACATATATAAATAATTAAATTAAAAGTAGATAAAGAGGTAAATAGTCAAGATTGAATAAACAAATAATTATTGTTTGGTGAGAAATGAAAGGAGGAGGATGTTTGCGAGTAATGAAAATAAACGTCAAGAAGGTTTTTTGAATAAGTGTATCGTTTGTTGATCGATCAGTAACCGAAGTGATGCATTATCAATTGTCGAAAATCCAACGAAAAATTCAATGAAAATCAAGCAATTTATTCGAAGAAAATGAGAAAATGAAAGCGAAAATATCGAATATCGAACGATAACTATTTAAAAAGAAAAAAACAAATAAAGTCAATCAAAGTTATCGAAAGAAAATTCACATTTAAATAAGATCATCGAAGAACTAAAAATAAGGAAAATCTTTCGATATTGAATAAGATATATTCAAGTCAGATACAATTATCGAATTTTATTGAGCAGTCAATTGATGATGGAAGGAGTAAAATCCAGTTTTGAATCAATTTGTGAAAATTTGAATTTAACTTAATTTTTTGTGATTGCTGAAATTCAGTGCGTTAAATTGCGAATTTGTTGTTAATTGCTGGAACTTTCTAAGTGTGTCGAATTTTGTTGATTTTTTTATTGAATGACTGATTACGAACTTGTAACCGATTTTGAATTTGAAAAATTTTATTGTCGAACGAATTTTATTTTTGGAAAAAATTTTAAATTTGTTTTGAGAGTGAATTTACCACAATGTGGGTTTTTGTTAATTGAGAGCTTTCAATACACAATTTTTTTTGAGGTTATTTAACAATTTAAATTGATCAATAACAATTTTTATTGATCAATAAAAATTTGGCAACCCGAAATTTGTAAGAGCAAAAACAATAACAACACCGAAATATTTATTCAATGTAACTGAGAGATTTCAGTCAAGTCAAATTTCGCTCACTTATGTCCAGTAAAACAAAAACAATATCAATCATAGAGCTTTGATCCAACTCGTAGTCCCTCAAATATGCAGGCGGCCCTCTACACCGACTCGATGGTCGCGATTCCGTTCCTTCATCTGACAATGTCAGATCGATTTCGTCATCCGACAACTCTCCCTCTCACAGCTCGTCGGAACTCGAATCACTCCTTCCTCCATACGACTCAACGGCATCCTCGGTCGATACACTCCCTTTCCTTATATCTCTCACATGTCGAGGGATTCCGTCCACATCCACGCTAAAATTGCAATTCACGCCGGTTATTGTCCCTTTTTGCCACGCTTCAGAACAGCGAACATTTGGAGGTTTCACGTATATCCGCTCACCAACAGTGTAACCTATTTCGACGTCTCGTAAATTCGGTGCAACCTCTCCCTGTCTTAACATCCTCCATCTGTACCGGAACAGTTCCTCCTGCGGATATGTCCTCTTTCCAGTTCGAGGGGTGACGTTATACCAATAGACGACATCACATGAGTTTATGCCTGCTCTCGCCATTGTTCTCTTTACCGTTCGACCACGCCGTTGCCGCTCGGCTTGTAAGCGCATTGGAAATGCAACTTTACTTTCCACTCTTTACACAGCTCCTGAAATGCCTCAGATCTGAAAGCTTTCCCATTGTCTGCTAAAACCACCTTTAGCGGCCCAAACTCATAAAATATTTAACTGAAATGCCTTAATAGCTCTTCTGATGATTCCCCGTTCACCTCTCTCCAAATGGAATAACGCGAGCAACAGTCTATAATTGTCAAGAAGAGCTTCCCATTGGGATACGTGAAATCCGTCGCCAAGGTATTCCACACCTCATCATTTGTTAACTGTCCCTTCTCGATCCGTACGGAATGCGGGTCTATCGAATTACATTCGTTACAATTCTGAATTACCCTTTCTATATCGTCTTTATTCACGTGGAATCCTTGTCGAATTAAAATGTTGTGACTTCTCTGAACTCCGAAATGATGTTTTACATGCTCTCAACGGATATCTGTGTCAGTGAGCTTCGTATCATTCACATCATTACAATCTCTCTATGACTCTGGTCTAAACACGAACTTCTTACCCGCGTTAAAGCGTCACCTATGTTCAATTCCGAGGGTGTCCAAATCTGTTTCTATTTCACGTTATAACTTTCGAAGATCTCCACAATGGTCGTTATTCTCCTTCTGTCTAACATTTCATTCATTCCGGTTACTTTGATCTTCTTTTCTCTGTGCAGAAACCCACTCAACCAGCCAAAGACAGATGCAGAGTCAGTAACGATATCCAATTCCCTCATTCCCCATATTAACGCAAAATTTATTCCCCTCACGACCGCCTCGAGTTCGGCAACATTGATGTGTGCGCATTCAATCTCGCGTCGTAACCAAAAACCGTCCTCTACAATGTTTCCTGCAATCTCTAATACGCATCCTATTGCAATTTTACTCACACCACACCATACTTTGCCAGATTTCTCACTGCTCGGGACGTGCCAGACACCGTTTATGGGATCATCATTCCTCACTTGATGAATTTTATCTTCCAACATTGTTCGTATATCTTCAGATACTGATTCTTGCCAATGATATCGATCGCATTTTTTTATGAGATTTGTAGATACCCTCAACCATCCTGCGATTGGATAATGACTAATTAACTGTCCACACAACGAAAACATACCCTTTTTCGTTAAAAGACCGACAATTTCCGGAACGGTCCTTCTTCTGGTCCACATGACTGTTCCATCTTTCTCTTAAGCTTTTACACCTAACAACTTCGATCCGATGAAATCCGACGTTTCTTTGCACTCCAAACCGAAACACTTCAGATACTCAACAACTTCTTCTACCGAAACAACTGATCCGTCTACTAAAATATCGTCAACGTAAATGCTGGTTCCGGAACGTATTTTTTCTTCGAGGCTCAACACACGTTCCAGGACTTTCGTCATAATACGTGGAGCCGACGCCAAACTGAAACCTAGCCTTTTCAAATTGTAAACGACCCCACCGTAACATACCCTCTGATATTTCTAAAGATTTTCTTTGACGTGTAACTGCAAATACGTGTTCCGAAGATCCAATGCCTGTATAATTTCGGATTTCTGTCGCCATTCTTAGAGTTTAGCGTTGCATGAGTCCAAATCCATCGTGTGTGACGAAATGTAGGGATTTAAATCGCGAAAATCAAGTACAGGTCTCACTTTATTTTTCTGCTTCTGAACCACAGTCATCAGTGGTAATAACCCTTGCTTTGTTTGATCATCACTTTCCACCAGTCATCCTTTCTCTATCCACGAATTGATTTCGTCCCTAAATCTCGTCCGTACTTCTGTATCTTTGATTGCGTAAGAATCAATTTGATTTGTCAGCTTAGGTTCTTTGCAGCTCCATTTCCATTCCACTGTCCACCTTCCATGACTAAATTTTGCACTAAAGTCTAAATCTTCAATGGATATCTCTTTTCTACCTTCGATCTCGCAATCCTTTTTGCAAAAAACTTACTTCTTAGATTCCGGCTTGTTCCCGATTTCTTTTGCCTTAGGAATAAAATATTTCCCTTATGATCGATACAAAACCCGCCTAATTTCTCCATTGAATCCATTCCCAAAATCACATCGATATTATCATCAGTACGATGACAAAAAAAAGCAGTATATCCCGATTCTGTACCATACATATATATAATAACATTGGTGTTTCGAAATAGCAATCGGTTTTAATTCTGATTGTTTTACTAAAGAGGAAAATTGCGGTGGATTCAATCGAGGGGAATTTTGATTTAAAAATAAATCTTTAATATCCGATTTCACTTCTCAATAGGTTTACTTAGAAAATCTTTGCAGAAAACTAAGAAATATTCAATTGCAGAATACTAAATAATATTAAAAACTATTTCTTTAGAACAACAAATCTACTTTTCTTATAAACATTCATTTTTTCTTTCTCTTTATCTATTTTGTCGGAAAAATTCATGTTTAATTTTTATCAAAAAATGTATGGAAATTGACGAAAGAGAGCAATAATATATATAACAAGTTCATCAAAAATTCATAATTTTTCCACAGAAAAGAAATTATATATTTATCAAATATTTTTACTGTCAAATAAAATAAGAATAATACCCAAAATAAATGTGGGGATCGCGATGACATAGTAACTGTATGTTAAAGCCGTATATCCCGATTCTGTACCATTGACTTGTAAAGCAAAAAGTCTTCCCCGGACGAAAGATTTTCCATTACTATTCAAACAAAGTTCGTAAGCTTGAGACACAGAAATAAACAAAGTAAGAACGAGAAACATCAGTAGCATAGCAATCATGATATTCCATATCATGAACATTCTCGAAAGGAAAGGTGTTGCGATATTATAAATTAAAATAATTCCACTAATGGCCATAAAAAACTCACAAACGTTCTTAAATATCGGACTCCTGAACGATTGAAGTTTACAGGTTATCCAGATATTTTTAGCGATTTCCACATGACTGTTTAAATAATTCAATTTGTCTTCTGTTAAATCGTAATTTTCGAAAATTTTAACGAGTTTCTCTTCCCAAATCCCGTAATGCATTATCACGTCCAATCTGTAACTGACGTTTTGAATATCGTCTTCTGATACTTTCAGTTGTTTCAGAGTGAATGCGACATTCTTTAAGTTGTCGTAGACGAGAACAAAGCAATAGAGCCCGGTAAACATCAGATATAATATGTAGAAAATAACCAGCAGAATCCTTTGTCGATATGAGACCGTGGCCCACCACTCACGAGAGAATATATCTGACAACTTTTCTTCAGTTTCTTCGACTTCATTTTCCAAAGAATCATACTTCATTGAAAGACAAATATTATTTTATATTTTTGTATATTAGTTTCGATTATCAATATTTAATATAAGTCAATACAATTTTATAAGAATAAATATACCTGTTTTCATTTAATAGGCATTTTAACATTTGTTAATTATTTATATTATTAATTATCGATATTGAATGAAATCTGTCATTATATAAATGGAAAACATGTGAATAGAATAAAGCTACAGCGTTCTCGATTGCTCGTTCTATATAATGCGTAAATGACAACTAGCTGCTGTTGAAAATGCAATTCATATTCCGAAATTTTCGATGTTTACGACGATGAATAAATAAAAAACACGGAATACAACTCCGGCAGTAAGTGGACTCGGATTTAGCAGCATCGAAACCGTACCTCATTAACCATTGCAGAATGATGTCGTAATTTTCTCAGGGAATCTTCTTCAACTCGCTAGAGAGACTTTTGTGTTTTAGGTGCCAGAGTCGCGTTTAGATTTCTTGAAATCACGAAAAATACCGATGAATTTGATGGAGGAAATATCACGTTTTGACGTTTCGTTAAGAGAAACATCTTTGTTATTATTCAATAAAATTTAATGAATACTTATTTTTTATTGTCTGATTTTATTTATTCTGTATATAAATAATAAATGACGATCGTGTGAGGAATATTTCATGAATGATGTACGAAGATTTATTAACCGTCAAATTAAATTATTCAATTCTTGTCATTTTTAGTATTTGGAAAGAACATCAAATTTCTTTTTTTCTTGTGTTACATCTTTATTTTGGTTTTCCTTAGAGGGACTGATGATTTCCGAGTAATAAATTTCCATATTTTTATTTCAATTTGGAAATTATTTTTTAAAAAATTAAAAATTTTTGTTATTTGTAACTTTAAATTTCCCTATTAAAACGAAAAGGGCCCTATGAAAATGCTAAAATATTATGTATGTATATTAGTGTGTCTTAGAATTTTTTGTGTGTTTGTTGTTTGTATATGTGTTTTTGTATTTATATTTATTTTTTCTCCTCTTTTCATATATTAATGCCCTTTTAAAATGAGCATGTTATATCAAAATGAAAGAAATGGTTGATTTTAATTGGTAAATTAGCATTTATCTTCTTTGTTTTTTTAGCTCTTGTGTATATAGTGCCCTATTTTAGTGGCATAATGCCCTATTAAGAAGAAAACGGGTGTACCATCTGTTAATTTGCACTTTTTTTTGTTAAGGGAAGCTCAATGCAGATTTCGTACAAAACTTATTTGGATAAATATAATAGGACATTTTATTCGATCTGACATGTTATAAAACAATATTTTATCTACTTCGATCAATGTGATGAATATTTTAGAATGATGTTTGTTGTATGTTGTTTTAAAGATTTATTTCAACCACCCAGATGGAAGATTGATATTTTAAATGTTTTGAAACGTCAGATTATTCGGACAATTTAGAAATGTAAATAACAACTTTAAAATTAGATTAATATATTTAATCAATAATAATATTTTAATCATAAATCATATATATAAAATAAATTAAAATATTTTTGAAAATAATTTTAAATTATTTTGTAATTTAAATATTAAATTTAATTGTAATTGAAATTTATTCGAATAATAAGATGTTTAGAAATAGAATTAAAACTTATCAATTAAGAATGATGTGTAACAACCGAACTTCTCTGGAGACTTATCCTGACGGCAATTGAAGTTGTGATGTCAATAAATATATTGAAAATCATATTTGTGTTTTTAATAATCATACTTCATTACAAGAAAATATTTTTATAATTATCAATTTGGTTATTTTTTATAAATTAAAAAAATAAAAAATATCATTTTGTTATTTGAATTACCATTCACTAAAATTAACAGTATGTTTCGTTCCTAACACTACATGATCATATGGTTCGTCAATTGAAATAATAAATTAAAACATTCAAAAACAATTAATAAGTAGTTTGTACCAAAACACAAAAAATATATAGAATTATGTATTTATGTAAATAAAAATAAAAAATATAGTTCAAAATTTAATAAAAATTACCTTTTACTTTAAAATTTAATAAGCATTTTGCTATTTAAAAAAACATATCAGTTACTTGAAAAAGATGTAATCAAAATTTAAGGTTAATGAACTGATTGCAACCAAAAGTAAATCACGGGTATGAATGGCAATGGAAACCCACCTGGATTTAGTTTGTAGAGACTGCACTTGCGCGTATTGGGGCATTATCGTGTAGAAAATAAATATTGTACATGCGGAATTTTCGTCTGGACTTTCTCGACATAGTAACATGAGTTAATTTTCACATTTTTATCAAAAAATCTTTTGAAATCACTCCATAGCAAGCAGTTGCTCATAGCTTCTTTGAGCTCGTCTCATTTGGGAATTTCCTCTCCTTAGACTCCTGTTTAGTGTCCGGTAGATCGACAGAGATCAGAATTAACTGTCATGATTTTTAGAAGAAAAATATATCCAAATGGCCTCAATGTCATGAAATTGAGTCAGTTTTCCTACATTTCAGTTATCAGGAAGCGTGGAACGAATCGTTAAGAAAGATTTCTCAAACCTAAAGACTTTATTAAGAAATTCAAACTTTCTTTTCTCACATTCAGACTGTTGCGGAGAATTCTTGTTGTGATGCGTCTATCAAATTTTACTATATATTATCCAATTTTCTTTAATATTTTCGCCAATTTTCAAAGGTCTTATATTACTTTATCATCAAAAAAACTCAGTCTATCATGTTTAAATTATGTCATCCAGTCATAAATAGTAGTTTTTGATGGGTTTTCATTATGGTATACATTCCTGAACTCCACAATAATATCCTTCGCCGACAACCTGTAATACTCAAGGAATATATCATAAAAAATCAATTAAAATGATATATTATTAAACCTTCATTCCGGTTTTTCAATGGGTGCACTACGTACTGTTTTGTACTTTTATTTCAATTCTTTCGTAAAAACATATTGTTCATGATTTTGCAAGAAATCATCGATAAAAATATTCAATGTCCATGTTACAAAATGATTTAATTATATTATATACATGATTGGATTGCGTGACGAAAGCTACCGTTTTGGAGTTAATCTACCTTCTGGAGTTTTTTAGAATAAGCTCAGATAATTTATCCGGTGCATCTAAAACAAGGTGCCAAGGAGCTAATATTTGTTGCCAATAAACGCTCAGAGTGTATAATCGGAAAATGTTTATGAAGGTGATTATGCAAAGATTTATGCAGTATTACGTCTTTGTACTCTAATAATGTATAAATGTTCTAATAAGAAATTACATTTTCAAAATCTGAATTTATATATAGACAGGCGAAACAGGTCAAAGCAGCATATGTGTAGGAAACGAGTTATACATAGTAACTTGAGTAAAGTCAAATATTGCTGGGTTATTCAACCTCTTCATCGTCATAACTACATGGGAAAACACGTCCATACTACTATGACACTCTCGTCATTATTAATTTTAACCTATCTGATTTGCAATACCTGACTCAAACATGATATCGTAATATTTATATGTAATATTTAGATTTAATGTTAATAAACATATTTTAAGGAACTGATTCAACTACACAATTTGCAGTCTAGCTAACTATGAAATATTGACTATAATAAGTTCAACTATGGAACATGTGTTATATGTCCCTTCCTTAACATTATTTCTTGTTTTTGGTCAGTGAGCAAAAGTGCCCGGTTTTTACGTAAATAAATTCGCTGCATACATCAACCCGAAGGTATCATTTGTACCGGCCCTGGTTTCCACAGGGGTTTTTTCGCTAGCGGCCTCCCCCGCACCCTTCAATTGGGTGATCGTTTTCGCCGAACCCGACACTCCACTCACTGAATTGACCTTAATAACTTATCATCGAAAGCTGGGTCGTCTTCCCATGATGAGTTATCTACATCTTCTGATGAATCTCCAATCCTCGTCCTATATAGATTGGAGACTAGCTCATCATCGGATGGATCATCTTCAACTTGATCCTCAATCGAAAAAGTTCCCCCCTGTTGCACCCCCACTCTATAATTGAAAAATTGAACAAGTGTATCCAGGGCGGCTGGATCAAGTTCTTCTAGGTCCTCAGGATCTGTATGTTCGTAATCGGCTTCCTCCATTGTTAACATACTTTCCTGGGGTTGATCATAGTGTTATATGTTGATTTTGCTGACTCTTTGGATCCCGCTTGGAACTATTCCATCCCGGTGATAAGACCATTGCGCGGCTGAATACTTGACATTGGATATTGAGCATCCAATTGCAATTTGTCTTATCACCTTTGACGGGATCTTCATTGGTGCTTCCGGGTCGGTAATTAACCGGCACCGTGTAGGTCATTGTTTTGTGATAAAAGTACCACTCAGTACAGTTGAGCTCCCCCCCCCATAAACAGCGCTGTGAAAACTTATTGTCGATTGCAGGCTTCTTGCAAATTGACCAGCACTGTTTTGAATATTCCATTTGTGTGTCCAAGATTTCTCTATTAGTCTTCTTAGCGTCTTGGACACACTGGACTTGAGAAGAGGGGTGATGAGCATGTTCTCATGGGTGTCATCCCGAAGTATTTCATATTCGCCATTGGGCAATTTCCTCTAAAATCAATATATAAACCAGCTCAAATTTTAGACAATTCGCCTTTATGAGCCGAAGAAAATTTCAGACTGCTATATTGTTCACAATGTCGTTTCTGTTATTCTCAGATGTAAAACCCTATATAGGGTAACCAGCTGGAGGACATAAGAAGTTGCTACGTTTTTAAAAATTAGGATCTGCTCTGTAGCAATATAGTTGATATTGTTTTTGTTTTACTGGAAATTTGAGTGAGCAAAATTTGACTTGACAGAAATCTCGCAGTTACATTGAATAAATATTTCGGTGTTGTTATTGTTTTTTGCTCTTACATGCTCAAACAACAATCTTATTTAAAACTTATACTCAAGAGTTTGATTATAAAAACTATAATTTGTTCACTGTATTATTGTTTATGACATAGCCTAACATATGCCAGAAATGATTGTTTGACTCTGATATTATCCAATATTACCAACTCAAAGTTGAAGATTTAATTTATTATGACATTCATCGCGATATAATATTATTGAGATTAGCAAATAATATATAACACTCAACCGGGAATTTCGCTAGGGACTTTTAAATTTCTTGAAAGAGTTAATATAGTCGCGCTCGATTTCCTTCGCCTTGTTGGCAGACAAGCACTTGTTGTGACTCATGTACGTATTGTCCCGAGTATGAATGATGTTGCTGACGTTAGGAGATCTATGATTGGAATGAGTAGCGCATAAATTAGAGCATATTCGATCATTAGATCTCGATGGTTTACTGGGCCAATTCTGATGACAATCGTGATTCATAGGTATATGTTTCATACATTGACTGGGCATGTGATTCATGTGATCGTGAATCTGAGGAAAATAACCATGTTCACCTCCATGTATATCTCCATTAACCATTTGTGGAACATTATGATTACAATGGTGATGACAGTCGTTCATAATTACTTTATATATCTATCTATCTATCAATCAATATATTCAAATTCAAAAAATATATACTAAATGTATGTAATTTATTTTATAAAAATATCGAAATAGGCAAAATAAAATTGAATCTGTATCAATGTAACTTTCAGAACTTATAAAATTCGTTTACGGATAACTTCTTGCGCAGCGTCCCTGACTTTTTATTGTTGTTTTATCAACTCTATTTTATCAAGTTTTATTAAATTTTAACTAATTGGTTGTTGCAAAAGGAATGCAGGATTTTGATTTTTTTGTATTTACCGGAATGTTTTACGACTAAAGCTGGACGACTAAGGAGCTGGTGGAAGCCGATCCACGCACAACTGTTCAAGTACTCGCAGAAGAGCTTAACAGTAATCCCTCGACCGTTGCTCGGCATTTGAACCAAATTGGAAAGTCGAAAAAGCTCGATAAATGGGTGCTTCACAAATTGAACGAAAGTCAAAAAAATCGTCTTTTTGAGGTGTCTTCAGCACTTCTTCTGTGAAACAAGAATAACCAGTTTCTCGATCGGGTTGTGATGTATGATGAGAAAGGGATTATCTACGACAATCGGCAGCGTCCGGCACAACTTTGCCACTTTCCGAAAACGGAACTCTACCAAAAGAATGTTATGGTGACTGTTTAGTGGTCTGAAGGTGCTCTCATCAATCACAGCTTTCTGAATACGGGTGAAACGATCACTGCTGAAAGGTACTGCCACCAAATTGACGAAATGCATCACGAGCTCCGACGTATGTTCCCGAGATTGGTCAATATGAATGGGCGAATTCTCCTCCACGACAGCGCATGGTCACACATCGCAAAACCGACCCTATAAAAGAATTGGGCAACAAAACTCTGCCTCATCTATCCTATTTAACTCGTCCACCGACTACCATTTTTTCAAGCATCTGGAGAACTTCCTCCAGGAAAAATACTTCAAAAACCAATACGACACCAAAGACGCCTTTAGCGCTTTCATCGCATCTAGAACTCAGGAGTTCTACACTAGGGGCATCAATAAACTTGTTTCTCGTTGGCAAAAATGTATTTATTGAGATAAATAAAGTTTATTCTGTGCTGAGTTACATTTGTTTAAAGTTTAGGTTCAAAAACCTGCATTGCTTTTGCAACAACCTAATATTTAAGAAAATTCAAGTTCAATTTTAATTTCGGATATACGCTTCCACATTTTAATTAAAAGATTAATTGATAGAAATAAGCTCGCTAGCATTTATCTGCATACTAAGATTACTTTGGTCACATAAAATTTGTTATAATGTACCAAACATAATACCAAAGAAAATATTTGTAAACATTCGGCTTATGGAAAAATGATTTATCGATGAAGTTATCCAAAAAGGTTATCTCTTACTGGCTTGGTGACATACGATAAGACCGGCTTGTCCATTTTTGATAGTTCCCTCAAATCGTACCATTTTTATAAATCTCTATCCTATAATGTATGAATGATCAGAAAATGTGGTACGGGGCCATTGCATAATTACGTAACGCTCGAGGGTGGGTGGGTGGTGTCCTTGAAAACGTTATAAAACGTTACGTGGGTGGGTTGGTGGGGGTCACTGAACGTTACGTAACGCTTTTTTAAAAATTAAGGCACGACTGTAGTGTCTTAAGACAAAATTATTTAAGACAAGTTACAAGAAATACAATTTCAAAATTTAAATAAC
>MQRK01245204.1:26196-50554 GCA_001938485.1 Girardia tigrina
ATAATTTTTTTCTAGACATGTGCGAAATTTTATACCTAACCAAAAACGTGGGGCATAGAAATGATCGATTGTTACTAAAAAGCAGTAAAGAGGAAATAGCAGTTACTAATAGCAGTAATCCGCCCCACGTTTTTGGTTAGGTATAAATTTCGCACATGTCTAGAAAAAAAATTATTTTCCTCTTTTTAGTGCATTGGTAATGCTTGAAAAACGTGGTTGTTTTTATAAAAAAATTTTTTATTAATAATATTATTTTGAATCACGTCACTGGGTGATTCAAACGAATATTTACTTTATACATGGTGATATAACTTACTTGGACATTAGTCTTGCGCCGAACACATAATAAAGAAAGTAGTCGAAAACGATGGACTGTACTTTGAAGATTGATTGTTATTTATATAAAATTAATTCTTGCACAAAAAATGTATTTTTCATTATCGACCGGGAACTTTTAGGTCAACCTAATAATAAACCTAATAACACAAAAATTAATGATTTTCTTAAACTAAGCATTTAAATCAAAACTGTATTCAAGCTTTATACAATTTTAATTTTGCTGTATGACTTTGAAAATTATGCCCTGTAACGCAGATGATTTAGAAAACATGTTTCCTAACTCCTGGATGGAATTGAACATGTTCCCTATTAGAAACTCCAGTTTTAGTCACTTTAAATTGAATTCTATATTTTAAATTAAAAAATTCAAATTTTTATTTTTGAAACAAACAATATAAAAAGATTCTATTTAAAAAATTTTTCCTTATAATTATTAATTCCAATATTAGATAAATGAAATGGCACAACGTCTTGGGGATGACAAAATATTGTTTATTTTTAAAAGTCAAAATGTTTGGGTCCTAAATTATTATTACACAAATGAGTTTTGGTTAAATGTTCCAATTTATACAAAATCGTAATATCAAAAGAAGTAGAACTTGATAGTTGCGGAATCTTACCGATGAATCCAATGCTTCTTCCCAACACAAAAAGGGCATTTAGTGTGCCAATTTCCACAAACTCATTCGCTTCTTCCCTGAAACGATCAAAAGAATTTTAGATAGAAAAGTTGGCCAATTTGATTACATTGTAAATGCCCCACAATGACGAAGCAAATCCACCATTGAAACACCGATGAATCCATCGACATTGAGAATCAAATTCGGTTTCTATAACGTTAGGAAAAATCTAAATACTTGACACGAAATTACAATTTTAAATGTTTGACCTTGGATGTAGTGATTTTCTCCACTTCCAGAGCGTACTTTAAAAGAGTGGTTCTTGGAAAATTTTGAAGCACGTATTTTTTCAATATTTCAACTCGCTGGTCGGGATTATTGAGAGATTTTACTCTGTGCCCGATGCCCATAATTAGCTTTCCATCTTTTCGAGTTTGGTTGACAAAATCCATAGGAGAGAGATTGGAATCATACGCTTTACTAAACTGTTTAGCGGCAGAATCCAAAGCGCCTCCAAATCTTTCACCCTTTAAAAATTTTTATTATAAATTCCAGCACTACAAAGCAGACATACGATAGTAAGTAATCCAGATGTGAGACTGGAAATGAGATCCTTGCCGGCCCTGGCGCAAACAATGGTGTTATGGGCCCCAGATACTGCAGGCCCGTGATCAGCGGTAACCATCAAACACATCTCAATAAATTTGCACCCATAGGCAGGCAAACTGTCACATGAAATTCGATAAATTAAATTATTAAAAATTTAAAGAAAGAGCCATAATTATATGTGGGTCAATAATTTCAATTTGTTTTACTTTGTGAAGGTTTGGTTTCATTATTGGTTGTGGTTTATCAAGAAATGTACCAATCAGACGAATTTCAGAGCGTTACTCGTTTTCTGCTTTTGTAGAAAGATCAAGAAGAATGAGAAAGTGTCAGTTTGAAAACACATTTGGAAGTGAAGCTTTGTGATAAGGTCACTAATAATGGTTTTATGACAAAGGTGTGTTTAGAAGTGAACTAGGTCAAGAAATGGATGAAGGGAAACTTAAAGATTTAGAGAATATTGTGAAAGAGAGCTTCCAAGAAGCCTCCATATTAGTAAAGCTGCATAGAAAATATTCGAAGAAATTGAAGTAATAAAATTTATCTGGCGATTCGTTCACTCTGAAAATAAATATTCGAGATAAGCAAATGTAAGCATGTGAAAAGATCTTATCTTGTTTAATGCTCTTGTGCGAAACTTTTTTTTAACAATTTTATTATAAAGCCGAAAAATCGAATGTAAAAATTATAAAGCTTCCTTTATCATCGATAGAAATCAATAAACAAATATATGGAGCTCTAATAGTTCACCGGGAACCACCACGCACATTTCCGTCGATACACCGGATTGAATCAATAAATGAATGAGAAAAGAAGACATTATTCAAAGGAAAATTTTATGGAAACAAATACGCTTGCTGACTCAATATTCTTCTATAAAAAAACTGTTTATTAACACAAAATCTATTTGTTTTGATTTTAATTTTTTAAGTCTCATTTATTTTTTCTTCAAATTACGCGAGAGCAATAAAATTCGGATTTACAACTTAATGAGTTAAAAATTCGATTGAGATTTTAATGAGAAATTAATGGGCACACAAAATGCATTGGAAAAAGAAATATAAATCACCGAGATCATCGACTGGAATAGAATAGGGGCTATTGTAACTGTGAGACCGACTAGGCAATGATATAGTTAAACTGGTGATTTTTTGCTCTTATAGACGATGGAATGGATTCACCGAACTCAATATCGAATTTTCGGTGAAACTGGTGGACATTTACTCAAATTATTCATGAAATGTTGACAGTGTTTATCGAGAAAATGTATTTAAGAAAACAGCTCTTTTTAAGAGGATCAAGTATTTCAATCCAAGTTGTGAAAACTGCAAGGATGGCGCGAATTCATTAAGACTGTTGACTTCTTTTGTGAATGAAAACTAAAAACATGAGTAGTCGCTTATTCTTTCCCGTCGTGATTCCCTATACTAATGATTGCTGGTAAATTACATTTTCAGAAAATAATATGTGGACATATTTCTAACAAAACACTTCAGATTGAGAAAATTGTCTGCAATAATTCCAACAAAATTGCTGCAGCTGGATCAAAAGAAAAAAACGACTGAAAATAGCATCATATAGAAAAACTACTTTAAAACAAACAGTTTTCTTCACATGAATATTTACGAGTACGAAATAGAGCTGGAAATCACAGGACCGGAAATAAGAAGCAAAAGAATAACCGCGGTCCAAAATATCGAAATTCAATGTCACGCTGCTATTTTTTTCAATATACATGGCGTTTTGTATCACGGATTTCTACTTGATGGATAAGCAGTGAATGATGCATTATACTTAGATGTTATTCACACAACTGAAGGATCGTGTGTCATGTGAGACATAGTTTGCATGATAGTTATGGTTGGTTTAGATGTCACAAATGCAGCCGCTCATT
Organism: Girardia tigrina; assembly: GCA_001938485.1. Lineage (NCBI taxonomy): Eukaryota > Metazoa > Platyhelminthes > Tricladida > Dugesiidae > Girardia > Girardia tigrina. The sequence goes on from MQRK01245204.1 coordinate 29,656, forward strand.
CTGTAAACTAGATCACTTTCTCTTTTCGTAAAACTTAACTCTGCAATTCTTTATTCACAAAATGCACGAGGGCCGTTTTATTGTGACACTCAGATTTCGTGGAAACGAAAGAACGTGAAACGACGAGGCAGGTGAAGAGCTTGACATGTGATAAGTTTCATAGATGTATGGAAAAATGGAAACAAGGATAGGACAATAAAAAAAGGAATATTTTGAATGTGATAATAATAATGTGATGTTCATTAAATTTGGTAAAATAAACTTATTGTTACATTAGTTTGCATATTTATTGAGCAGATAACGTATATAGTCAATCTACATTAGAGATACATGATTTTTTTACAAGCTTTTATTACGTTTCATTTGTTTGTCTGTCTGGATGCATCAAATCTTGCGATCGAAAATTCACCCACTTCCCGTTCACCTAGCGACATGAAACTTTCAGGACTGATGTATTCTAGGGGACAATACACTTTTTCATTGTCACTGCTCATCTACCGCCTTTAGTTTGGCCGCAAAAAGTAATTAAAGTGTCGTTCTCATGTTTTCCTCAGTAGTAGGCCTTGAAATTTGCTACATCTAAATGCAAATAGAAAGCGGGTTTTCGCCTAGTAGGCTTTGATAATTCAGTCAAAAAAATGTGGGAAGTGGGTGAAATAGATACAGAACCGCAAACATGACAAATTATAAAAGCTTGTACACCAAAAATTTTTTTGGTATGATTATACTTAATGTTTTCTTACTGATATGTCATATTGCAGTAGATATTAATCTTTTGAGTTACTTTGTACAGCTGATGGTCTGATCATGGCTTTCGATCATTGAATAAGTTCGTTCGAGATCTAATACATAAATTACTTTTATCCATGATTTATTTTTTTCATGAATCCAATCTACGTCGGAAGTGGATATATATATATATATATATATATATATATATATATATATATACTCACAGATACATGTGTTATTTTCTTCGATAATGTTTTGCTTCTTGTACAAGAACTGTATATATAATGATTATTTTGAAAAGTTAATTTGCCCATTTACTTACCTGGTTTGCTTGTTATAAACAATGTTTAATTGCTGCATTATTTATATTAGTGTATCAATCTAAGGACTTTACCCACACACGTAATTGATATCACTTCTTCCAAGATGGTTTATTTATTAATAAATTAAGAGACCAACAATCGCGTGGCAAAAATCCAAAGCAATAATTAGAATCAAATGAATATACTTTCTCAATGATTTTATTAAAAATATAATATATTCAATATATGATCAGCAATTTAAATTTTAAGAAGTTGAAAAATGGAACATAATAAGTTTTAATATTACTTACGGATAATAATAATTTCTAATCTTACCGTTTCTGAAACCAAAGTAATCCCAGGACTCCACCGATTCCAAAATCGCCCTCCATAATGTTACTGATAGGGACACCGGCATATAACAACTCAGAGCCCCTTTCATCGCAAATAGAAGTCATAAATGAAGCTGGCTTTCTGATAATTCCTAACTCCTGATTAAATGATGATCAATAATCCAAATTGTATCTTCAATGATAAAGTACTCGAGCCCAAGAATAATCCATGGGAACTGTTGGTGGAGGAACTTCAGGATGTTCAACAATAACTCCTTCAGAAACAAGTCTCTCATATTCTTCCCTAATAAAGACCATTATTTAAGCAGACCAAAATGAATGTTTAACCTCAATTTTAAACCCAAATCGTCAAAAGAGTCCGGAACAATAGCTCCCGCTTCCTTAAATGCTTTATTCTTCATCATCGCTGTCTCTTCTTCTACATTGGCACATGAACCAGCATGTCCAAATTGTACATTTGTTGTGAAATATGATGCACAAGTTCCGATGCACCAAGCAATAATTGGTTTTGTAACTAAACCCGTTTTTATCGCCCTAATAACATCATATTCATCTTTTCCTCCAACCTTCATCATTCGATTATAACATTGTCTCAAAATAAAGTTAGATGTACTTCTCCCAAGATGACTATTATTTTGACATTTTCGTCGTACTGATATTTCATGATGAAATCAATAAAAACACTTCCAGGATATCTGTCTCCTCCTATCGCAACTCCATCATAAACACCATCGGTATTGATTGAAATTATATTATTTAATTCATTCGACATTCCTCCAGATTTTGACACGTAAGCGACACTAATATTTTAACTTAATTTCAATGGTGCAAAGAAATAATTTAACAACCTTCCCGGGCGATATAACTTCGAAGAAAGTATATTGTCCATCATTCCACCGGTATTTCCGATTTTGAAACATCCGGGTTTAATTCCACCGACAGTCGCTGGACCAATTATGACAACTTTCTTTTCTTTGGCAAGTTTGTTCATTTTTCTGGTTAGATTTTCTGGAATTCCTTCCGCGATAACAGAAATGCAACGAATTTGTGGAAAGTCATTAAGCACTTCGACTGCACTGTCATATGCCGATCGAAGACTCGCAAAAGTTATCAAAACAGATGCATCAGGATGTTGACTCATGCATTTAGACATTTTTTTATAGACCGGAATTAAAATTTCCTTGTGTCCAAAATAGAATTTTTGTCTATGATCATCACTACAATTCGAAATTTTAAAAATAATTAACAATATCAAATTAATTAGTTTCAGAAAAATAATAACGATCAAAAAATACAAGAAAAATTAAAATTATTTAATTTAATTATTAATTTTCCTCATTAATTTAGATTTAAATAATAAAACTAATTTAGAGTTTTATTTTATATTTAAAAGTATTTTTCTGTTTTGCAAAAAATATTGAAATTTGATGCACTAAAATTACACAAGTAAGAGCAAAGACCACGCAAAAATCACTCAATACAAATAAATACTAGTATTTCTTTATTTTTTGTTTATTATTTAAATTTTCATGAAAAAAAATATAAAAATACTGTTAAAAATAGAAAGTAACTGTATATTTTAGATTTATTTATTTTTAACAAAAAAAATAGAAAATATGGCATACAATGATTGTTAAGCAATATTTTGACATTGTCTAAATATATAATTTTGAGCAAAATCGAATGATTATGCACCTTTGTATTCAATTTGACTTTTATGTAAATGAAACCACCAATCTTTGGTCATTCAAAATTCGTTATTTCAGTCAGTGACAGTAATTAACTTTTGTACTACGTGCTAAATTTTCCGTTTGAATTTTTACATTGTCTCATTTTTAGAGAGTATTTAGAAAAAATAGGTAATTTTAATAAACAACACAATGTCATAATTTTAAAATTTTTCATTAAGTACTTTAAATATATTTTGATTTTTGTCTCAATAAATATGATATACTTCGTCATTATTTATCGTAAAAACTATTGGTGTTCAGAAGTCTCGTAAACCGCCGCAATAATTACCCATGGAATAGTTTACTTCCGTTGACTAAAAGTCATTATCAAATACTGACGATTTAAATAGACATATTGTCTTTACACTACACTTGCTGGGTCTCCCCTGATGGTGATCACTGTGAAACCATTCATGTTGTGAAGCGCAGCCAGTTTGACAGAAAAATCATGTCTGTCATCGCAGTGTCCTTCACTGGAAAATATCATTGCGAACTGCTGCAGGAGAGAGAAAGCATAAATAGCGAGCGTTATGTCACTTTTCTTGTTAATATGGAGAAGTTTAGTCGACATGTGTTTCCACTTAACTGGAGAAACATGATTTTCGTGCAAGATAACGCGAGGCCTCATGTTTCCAAAGTGACATCCATGTTTCTCGCAAACAAGAATGCTACCTTGCTCCGTCAATCACCATATTCCCCTGATTATAACATCTTGGATCGCTTTATTCACCCTTACTTGGAAAATCAGCGACACAAAACCAATTTTCAATCTACAGATGAGTTACATCAATTCATTACATCAGAACTGAAAAATATTTCTGCTGATCGATGGTCATCTGAGATAGGAAAACTGATACAATGCCTCTCTAATGTTATAAAGCAGAATGGTGATTATGAATGAATGTATTACACAGGGTTGTTTTTTTTACATTGCTCGTTAAAAATGATATTGACATGTCAAAAGTCTCTTTCTTTCTGGTATTAACTAATATATAAAAGCCCAGAGTTTGATCTGTGTAAAATAAATTAAGTCATTAACTTTCAAATCTTTTTCTTGAGTTTGCATGGCTTAATTTTTTTAATCAATGCATAATTACTCCGGCTAATATGAAATTACAAGCCAAAAATAAGCAGCGTCTGCAAAACTGCTATATATATATTCAGATTTATCAGTGATGAATGAATGTTTTGTGAATGTTAGATTAACATTATTAACAATGAACTTAATTAAAGCATTTGAATCTATGATTACAGGATATGGTTTCTTACATCATCATCAGCAATTATAAATTAATTAAAATTAATGATCAAAGATACAAAAAATAATATAATTTTAATTAATTAGTATAAATTTATAAAGATGTAAGAAAACATTGAAACATTTCCTATGATCATATTTTTAAGTCATCTAATTTAAATATTGGTTTTATTATAAGAAAAATACCATTTGAATTCCGATTTCGTTTACGAATGTACTTGTAATAAGTGTACCGCCATATACATTGGAAATACTTCCAGTCATCTATGTTAACGAATCGAAGAGAAAAGATGATTGTTATTATTGTTATCTATTGTCTACTTAAATTATTAAAAGTAATACAAGTTGAATAATTCCCTTAATTTTAAATGGTTTTAGAACTAATATCGAAGTTTATATCCCTCTCTTAATTTAAGGTTCATTTTTAAACAAACATAATAGTATTAGCAAAGTATTTTATAAAATAAATAAATTACTCACATCATGGGATAAACAATCGCGCAGACACTCGGTACGGTTCGAGAACAGACGAAATCAAAATCGAGCATACTTTGAACTGCTCTGTTTTGCATGCCCCAAACAACTGCTTTTGTGGACTTGTTAAATGAAAATAATTCAGATGAAAATTTAACTGATTCGCTGTCCATTATTTCCTAGTAAATACCAAATTATCAAATAAAAAATAGTTCAAATGTCCCACAAAATTACAGCTTCAAAATATCCCATTATAAATCTGCCAATAAAAAACAAATAAACCGCTTTACTTAGTGTTATTAAAGCAAAACATTTTCATGAAAAGAACGGGAATTTATACAAAATTATTATTAAAGCAAAACTTTTTCATGAAAAGAAAGGGAATTTATACAGCCCAACATAATATACTTTAACAGGTATATGGTATACGAGAAATGGAGGAGATATATAATCTAATCACTTTCATTATATGCTTTATAAGAAATAACTTGTTCAAATATAAATAACTGTTATATTTTTATTGTTTTATTCGTAAAAAAGTATTTTAAATAGACTTAGGTTATTAATAAACTTTATTAATAAACATTATTTTGCATTAATTACACCTGGAATAATCTCTCGGTCTCATTCCTTTCACTTATTTTCTACCATATCAAACTTTTCTGTTGTTCAAATTATTACAAAAAAATAATATTCATTAGCATTTATAATAATAATTTTAATCAATTATTTTAAAGAAATATAATATCAGGTATAAAACGTTAAATATTAGGTTGCCGTATAAGTTTCTTCCGCGTCACGCTATTAATGACTCTAACTGACTATTTTTATATAAACATACATGCTTATCCCTTAGCCATTTACGACATCGGTTTCAGTCTTCCCAGAGCCCTTTCAAGTACGTTTCGTTGGTAACAAAGTCTCTTAAATTTTTTTCTACATCGTTCAAAATGGAGAGTCAAAAGAAGCTTTGCAGTATGTTATGCTTTAAAAAAGGCAAGCACAAAGGAAACTGGATGTGAAATTTGCACCGTTTACGGTAGTGGTGCTAGGAATATTATACGTCATAATTTATTACCGTTCAAAATTGGTTTAAGAAATTTAGAGCTAGCAATTTCCAGTTGAAAGGTGAAGACCGCAACAGCCACCCAGCAACGACGAATAATGATATTATCAACACTCTATTAACTGAAAATCCGCTGTAATGTACTTGTTTCTAATATTCTCAAAACAACGGTTCATAAGCATTTCATCAAGATGTGATATTAGAATCGATTTGAAGTTTGGATTCCACGCCTATTGACGGAGACCGGCATAATGAACCACATCTCTAATTGTGATTTGCTTCTTCAACGACAAAAAAGAAATCATTTTTTAAAAGATTTATTACTGGAGACGATACATGAATTTTTTATTAAAATGTGCATTGAAAATGCACTTGACATAAAGAAAATAGAGCTTCAACTGTTACGAAGCCTGAGCTTCAACCGAAGAATATTCTTCTGTATATTTGGAGGTGCTGTCACTGTGTAGTGTACTACGACCTCCTTCTGCAAAATGATATGATCAAAGCTGGTAAATATTGCAATCAACTGGATCAACTAAAAGCTATCATAATAGAAAAACTGTCAGTATTGGCAAAATCGACGTGGTTTCGTAATCCATAACAGTACAAGGCCGCATGCTGCTTTGATCGTAAGGCAAAAATTATTAAATTTTGATTACGATATTCTACCTTATCCTCCGTGCTCCCCAGACCTTGCTCTATTTGATTATTACTTGTTCCTCTCTTTAAAACATTTTCTCCGTGCTAAATCTTTCAAATCCATAAGCGAAATTGTATAAACACCTTTCTGTATAAGTTATTTTTTTATATTGTTCGCAAATGATCTATAAATTCTTCTTTCTTACCTTTCTTCCTCAACCGGAGTTTGACGTTAATCGAAGGTGCTAAATTTCTTTTCTTACTTTATTTTTTGTGTTTATTGTTGTCTGATAAATTATTATTCCTGTGTGTGTTATTTTTTCGTGTACATTTTTTCGGACTGTGTAATGTTAATTTTGTGTTATGAAATGAAAGAATGTAAAATGAAAGAATTACGTCAGATTAAAAGATTCATGGGATTTTTTTACCCCCTCCTTGTCATCATCCTATGTAATTATAATATAAAATTTCCATCGAGATATGGAGTTATGTTAAATATCAAATAAAAAAATCGATCATCGAAATTTCGAAGAAGAGGGTAATTACAAGGAATTATTGGTGTTTTGTGACTAACCGCGTTCACATTCCCGTTTCAGTCGTTCTGTGGATTCCTGATTTAATTAGAAGATTATCCAAGTGATTTTGTTATACGGTTACGTTCTTTATCTGGTTATCATTCAATAACATTGTTACCATATCTGATTATTAATACGACATTCTTCTATTTTTGACGGTTATTATTTGTTTTCTTAACATATTTTCTGTGTCGTGTTTGACAATACAACGAATACTAATTTTGTGCCGTCAGATAACAAATTCAGGTTCGAATCTATAGATCAGTCCCGGTTCAGCGTAAATTATTAAGGGGAAAAGTTCCATCAATAAATTCGTATACATATAAGCAATACAAGTTAAGAGAATCATTTGTATCTAGATCTTTTTCGTACTTTTACAGAAATAAAAACACACTTAGATGAACATTACGAAAGTAAGCCTCAACAATTTTTGGAAAGATGGCATAATGAGGTTTCATGAGAGATGGAGGAAGGTTATAGAACAGAACAGTTCATATATAACATAATGAATCAACCTTAAACAAAAAATACCGTTCATACATTTAGAAACTCAAAGAAGGAAGAGACTTATTGGACACCCCGATATATCAGAGTTATAATTTTAAAAAAATTTAATTGTTCTTAAAAATATTTTTGAATTTTTCATTAATGATATTACTAAATGACAATAAATACTTACTTGCCGATTTTAATTTCTAGTGTAACTAAAAAAATCCTCTTTTGAAAGAGACTTTAAAATTAAAGAATTATTGGATTAAATACAAATTCAGTCACAGAAACGTAATTTGTTTTGGTTACAAATAAGAGAAAGGAAACTAATCTTTTTAGAAATAAATTTATTGCAATGAAGACAATGAGATATTTGATATTTATGGGAAATAATTTCAAAAAATTTATAATTATTACTATTTGATTAGTTAATATTTTATCTAATTAGAAATTAAATTTCGATTTCATGTCGATGATAAACATTATCAAACGAAAATGTGAACACAAAATTAACATTGAAAGGAGTAACATTCATAGAAACAAATCTGAACAAAAAGTATCTACTGAAAGTAATTAGAAATTAGATACTGTTCTGGTGAATCTGCTTTGATCTGAATAATTCAACTAGTAAATCACAAAATTAAATTTTTTATATCCTTTCTTTATGCAGACAAAACTCTACTTTGCCAACAAAATTTTTAAAATTTAAATAATTTAAAAATTTTAATTAAAAAAATACAAAAAAAATTAATATAAACTACTTATAATTTATAAAGTCATATCTTGCAATTAATATTTTTCGATAACTCCGAATTTTCCGTTTTTTCCCATTTTAAGATCTTAAAAAGTTTTTTTCGATCAAATTTTTAAATGATCATTTATTGTCATTAAGAATGAGTAAGTGTGCAAAGTTTGGAGAAAATTGGTTGAGTAGAAGGCCTTCAAAAACAGGTTTCTAAATTCCATGGATACATATCTATACCTATATAGAAAGTAAGTTAATAAAAAGAATGGAGAAATAGTTTACAAAGAATCATTTGATAGTTGGCATTTCTAAATAAACTTATTAAATTAAAAGTTCTGCATCAAAACTTTGGCAAAAGATTTTAGATAAAGATGGTGATTATATAAGTGATTAGATAAAGATTATGTAATTGATTACATAAAGAATAAAGGCACTACAGTAATTTAATTGATAATTTTGGGCACTCCTAACCTATATAGTGTGTTGACTAATACCGTTTCAGGAAGTGATATATTTTATTTATCGATAGTATCGACTTTTAATAAATATACTGTTTGGTTTAAGTGTGTTACTAAGATAATAAAGAAATTCAAATCGAATTTCTTTTATACATTATACCTAATAACTCATTTTGGGAAGGATTCAGATCCACTATTCTAGCAAATCATTGTGAAATAGAAGATGGTGAATCACTCGCATAATGGAATCAAATAACGCCCATAAGGTTTCATTGGTGTGATTACAAGTGTATATTTTACAGAGGTAGGAATTTTTGAAAGCAAAATGACGCTGGAAAAAGATGAATTCGGTATTTAAACCCGATAATACGAAAGAACTGTTGTGCCACATAAGTAGAGATGAAGGAATGGTTGTAAGAGTTTTGCAAGAAAATGCATAAGATCAAGGAGTTTTATATGGTCGCGAGTCAAAGGGTTTTACGAAACCCCACGGCGAAGTTAATGTAAAGGTTAATTTCGGTGAGCTGTGATGTGCACTTGTCCATTTTTCCCGGACGAGTGCAACATCTACCTATCTGAAGGTATTCGCATCTGGGCGGAGTTTGAGCGATCGTGCAAAGATCCGAAAGATAGTTAACTATGCTTGTGCAGGTTGAAATCAGAGAAAACTCTGATGGAGGACCGCCGCGGTTCTGACGCGCAAATCGATCGTCGGACATGAGTATAGGATAGAAAGACCATCTAGTACCTGGTTCCTTCCGAATTTTCCATCAGGATAGCTACGTTTATGTTTCCGTAGTTGAACCTGGTAAAGCGAATGATTAGAACTATTGGGGGCGAAATGCTCTCGACTTATTCTCAAACTTTAAATGGCTTCGAAGTGCGCCTCTCTTTAATATTTTTTTGGAGGTGTACATCCAATATGTACGTCATTACTAAGCAGACAGTGAAATAACCCATTTCTTACCGAATTAGCACAAAAGAGAAATGGATTAAATAAACCAATTTAAACGGTTTATAAAATAACTGTCCCTCAATACGACCTGTAATATCTTTAAACGATATTAGTTAGTTGATCATTTAATTTGAGATTGTCAATTTTAATATGGAATTTGTTATAAGTTGTTGAAACTTTGTTATTAACTGAAAGTGACTGTAGTTAACACGCTATATACACACAGATAAATACATATACGCATAAGATATTCTTCTCGATAAAGTTGTGCAAGCCATAAGTATAAAAACTCAAAATGCATGATAAATAAAACTACAGCAAAATAATATAAAAAAGTAAAATAAATTCAATTGTGACATTCAAAAAGTAAAATAAATAAAATAAACATGCATAAAGAAAAACACTAAAACTAACTCTTTTGGGGCAATGTTTACTGGACTGAATTATAGTATTAATAATAATCATTTTGAATATTGTACTTATAAGAAATGATAATAAATAATCGATTGAGAATAATTACCAGACATTGATTATGATTAATGTTTACCTTTGTATCGGATTGATCATTTTTATTCATCAAAAGAAAATTCGCCGTAGACAAATGGCCAGGAGCATTCTTTTCAGGGATTTGCTTTTTATGGAGAGCCATTGCCACTATTGAGGTCATATGCGTCTCCGGACCGAATACGTGCATAGGTACTCCAAGAAATTCGCCTGATAATTTCGACGTTTTTACATTAATCTATGTCGTGAAATTACCCAATTCTCGCATGATTCTCAATCCTTCCTGATAGTTCGGCCCAGCTCGCCTGACAAATATTGAAACATTGTGCTCTTGGAGTAATTTCTGATATTCTTTCAGTGCTTTTACGATGCCTTTAAATGTGGCGGCGACATTTGTAAAATTAGCAATTCCGCCACCGATTAGTAGAACTTTTCCTTTAAAATAATTCAATTTTATTGAATTTTCTATCTCTTTTAATTAAAAGTCATTAGAAACTATGGATGTACCGGTTTCCTTTTTTGAAATCCATTCAGTTTTGCAAAAATTGAATAGTTGAACATTTAAAGCAAATTATAATTAAATACAATTACGATATACAAAATATAATGATGGTGAGAAACGTATTAAATCTAAAAAATCGATAGGCTAAAAAGAAGCTGGTTTCAAAATTTTACTTTAACAGTTCGTCAATCAAGCAAAATTTGAAAAGGATGAGTTTTGCTGCATTTTCTGGAAAAAGTCGAGATCGTTGTATATGTGCTAAACACTGTTTGTTGAACTGTGGTATGTGTTTTGTCATTAGTAATAGTAGATAAATATTGTTAATTTTCCAGGGCAAAGATGTGCCAAAATCATTTGCATTGTATCCTGATTGTCGAAGAGCGATGTTGGGGTACATACTTTACAGATTGCGAAATGAATCTCGGTAGGCTGTATATCAAAAACATTTCCACATTGGACTAGTCTTTCTCTTTGGTGAATTCATATTAATTACTGGTGGGAAACTGTTATGGGTCCTCATCAATTTAAGAACATAAATGCATGAAGAAAATTGAATTATTAGTAAAACACCCGAAAGTTTATCGAAGGAATAAAAATGAAGCAAAAAATGATAATTTATTTGAGATGTGGCACCATTAAATGAAAGAAAATATGTTGAAGTAGATCCTTCGATCGGTATGTTTAAACAATTCAAAATCTAACAAAAAAATTTCCTTTATACTTCATAATATATTATAAATATATTATGAGGGGCTAGTTTAAATTTTGCATTTCACCAAAATAGTTTATTTTATTTAATTTGAAAATTTAAAAAAAGTAAATTAAAAAATTAAAATGAAAAATAAGATATCATAAAAATTAAATACTTATTTAAAATATGCTTGCAGTCATAACAATTGATATATTTTAAAATTTATGAAATAAGTTTCAATAAATTTTAAAATAGATAATTAGATTAATATTTTAAGAAATAAATTTTTAATAAAAGGCTTATAGTAAATTTAGTTTTTATGAAAAAGTTTTTTAAAATGTAAGAGTTATTTTAAAGTTTAAAATTTAGCAAATTTTCAAAATTTAATCGAAAAAATTTAATAGATTAATTTTGGGCGAAATAATTGAAATAACAAGAAATTTGTTTAAATATGTGAATTGTTGATATTAATAAATGTTGTGGTGTTAAATTATGAGTTCTGAATTTGATAATAATGAAAGTGGCATAAACGCTACTTACATATATATTGAGTTGGGGAAAAAGTTATCCATTATTTTAATTCATTATTTATCGATCAAACAATTTTAAATTTATGCTCTTTGTCAAGGTAACATTTCACAGTAATTTCACAAAAATATTTTTGCTTTTTTTTATTCAGTTCTGAGTTACAGGGTGTTAAAAATGCAAGTCAACAAAGAAAAAATTCGTACATTTTACAGTTTTTATTCGATAAAGGTGAAAATGCAAGCCAGGCGGCTGTTATTATGAATGGTGTTTATGATGCCAATACTGTAACAGCTAATGACACGCAATTTTGGTTTTGTCGATTCCATGGAGGCATTTTTGATGTTACAGATGAACCTCGGACAGGCAGGCCTATCGTTGAAAATATCGATAAAATCTCGGCATGATCGAAGTTGACCGGCATGTTAGTAGTCGTAGCATCGCACAGGAGCTGAAGATCGACTACAAAACGGTTTTAAACCATTTAGGCAAAGCAGGATTCAAAAAGAAACTGATATGTTTGGGTTCCACAACAATTAACACCAAAAAACATAATGGGTCGAATTTCCATCTGCGAACCCTTGGCCAAACGAAATGAAATCGACCTATTTCTTAAACGGATGGTTACTGTGGATGAAAAATGGGTCACATACGACAATATTGTACGAAAACGATCGTGGTCAAAGCACGGTGAAGCACCTCAAACGGTTGCCAAACCAGGACTAACGGCCAGGAAGGTTCTACTGTGTATTTGGTGGGACTGTAAAGGAATCATTTATTATGAACTGCTTCCATATGGTCAAACACTTAATTCAGATCTGTACTGTCAACAACTGGACCGTCTGAAGATAGCAATTGATGAGAAACGACCAGAATTGACCAACAGAAGAGATGTTGTGTTCCATTACGACAACGCCAGACCACATACGTCTGTAGTGACTCGCCAGAAACTCAGGGAGCTTGGTTGGGAAGTTTTAATGCATCCACCATATAGTCCGGACCTGGCACCAAGCGATTACCACCTTTTTCTCGCATTGCAAAATTTCCTGAGTGATAAGAAATTGGGATCAATAGAAGATTGTGAAAATCGATTACTACAGTCTTTCACCAATAAGGACCAAGACTTCTACGAGAGAGGCATTATGAAGCTACCTTCAAAATGGCAACTAATTATACAACAAAACGGTGCATATGTGACTCCAAGAGGACAATCTGAAACATGTTAAATAAAGTTTTGAATTTCACGCCAAAATAATGGATTTCTTTTTCCCCACCCTAATATTTACAAATTTTAACTTTTTTTCATTTAATTAATGTAATTAGAAGTTTACATAATTGTTAAATAATCGTATAAAACGATTTACTTTTATGGAAAATAATTTATTTTATAACATAAAATGTATTCAAAATGGTATCAAAATTACTGTAAGATGTTGCTTCATAATAAAATCGGTAGAACTGCATTTTTAAACGCATCATTTTTCAGATCTCATTTAACATCACTTGTCTTTTTACAAGTGCTTTATTTATGAGTTTCTAATTTTTGTAAACATTGAACAAAAAAACCGGCATCAAAATCGGTAGAAGTTTACCGGAGTTGAAAAAATCGCCGGATAGCCGGAGCTGAAAACCGGTACATCCCTATTAGAAAATATTGTTATTTGAGAAAAGTCAATTCCGACGTTAATGTTTAAAATAATGAAATTAGATTGTAATGAAAGTCAGCAAATTTAAAACAGGAATTTCAGTCACAATTATGAAATATTTAAAGTCTTTACCGTCTTCGTGGTGATGCCTCGTCATTAGGGAAAGAATTGTTCTTGCGTATTCATAAGTTTGCTGTTCCGATGGAGCTCCGGAATATTCCCCATAATTGGCAAGCTCATCCTTCTTACCATAATCACAAATTGTATCAGCAAAGATAACTGAAGCCCCTCCTCCGGCAACCATCGTCCAAATACGACCTTTTGGGTTGATGATAGTTAATTTCAACGATGCACCGGATTTGGAATCCAATTCTTGAATATATGATTCCTATGGAATTATAACCATTGGTCTTTGATTTTATATCAACACAAACTTCAGGATAAGCATCTCGACCAAACCCAGCTGGAAATTCCAAATCTTTCCAACTATTTTTACAAATATATTCGGCAGTTTGATCGATTTTAGCGGCAAGATCCAATATGTAAATACCGTAACTATTTCCCGTTTCGTTTGCTTTCACAACCAATGGATTTATTTCCAAATAAGTGAAATATTGATTTTTGTACACATTATATAAATTACGAATAAATCCACTAACGACTCTAAACAAAATGTTACGGTTTTCATTTCATTGTTTTTTATCTTGATAAATAATTGACGTCATATTTCAAGAGTGAACAAGTTTGATTTTGATTATCTCTTATGTGAAATTATGATTTTTTTTCACTTTTCATTAATAATTTATATCAAAATTTATTTAACTAAAATAAATTTAATTTAATTTTCTTTATTAAATTTATTTGTCATTTCCTATGAAAACTAGTTAAATTGATTATAAATTATATTCAATCAAAATATTATGGATACTTTTTATTTATTCGGTGTATGAATGAAAATATTTTTATGTATGATTTTTCGAAAAAAATATTAAAAAAACAATAATAGCTGATAATAATGATGTAAGAAATAATGTAATGATACAAGTGTCCTTTTATCATATTTGATAAAATCACATTAAATTATTCATCAATAATATCAAATTAGCATTCAAAATTAGGTATGAATAAATGCAGAAGGTAAATGAATTAATTCGGAAGATAAATAAATGATTCCAGAAGATAAATCTAATTAGTATTGGGTATGAATAATTGGCAGCTGTCTATGTAGAAATTTGTCATTTTTTTATTTGAGATGCCTTTTGAAAGTCCACAAATATGGACTCAATCTTCTATCTTAACCGGTATTCCACGATTATTTAGCTTCACATGCTGATTGTAGTTTGTTTGTGATCGATACACTGACACGTCTTCTTTGTCGTGGTGATTAATCATGACCATTTGGCGGTGCATCCACACGAAGCTTTGAATTTATATTGCTTCATTCCTTCAGTTTGGTAGTCTCGTAGACCTCATTTAATCCATGAATTGTCTTGCACTGCATATTCTTTTGCATCGTCTGTATCACAAAATGTATTTATCTTTTCGTTCGTTAGATTTTTTCACGCTTATTGTTGAATTCTCTCTTGGAGTTTTATCTTCAAATAGGTGTTTTCAAGAAAAAAGGTGTTTTATCTTCAAATAAAGTCATAAGGAAGTTTTTGACTTTCACGGAAACAATTTTTTGCCATTCAAATTATTTTAAAGAGAACGAAAAAATATGAAAGATGGTGGATACAGGAGGATTTTCCGTTTTACCTCCCTTAGTTTTTGCATTATCATTATCGTGGTGAAAGATAATACCTTTTGATTAACCAGACTTGGACGTTTTGCTTAGACGTTTCCATATTGTGCTTGGTGAGTTTCTCATAGTACTTCTCCGCAGTTATTGTTTTTTCACGTGGAAGAAGTTCAAAATAAATTATTCCTCTACGATCCCACCAGACACAACAAAATTTTCATAGGACGCAATTCAGTTTTTGCCAAAGATTATGCCTGTTCACTCCCATTAAACGTATTTAATTTTTTTGTAGCAGTTCCAAAAATCAGTACTTTTTAAAATTCATATAACATGACGCAAATGTAACTTATCCTTATTCATTTAGAATATTAATCCTGCTCAAAAAGTAATTCAAATTAACTTTATTTTTAAGGTTATGTTGACTCACTGCATCTGTAGATTACTGTTAGTAAATCACATAATCATATAATAAAAGCAACACTGTCCAAAGTGCATGCTTCTGTTTTCTATGAATATCGGACATGAATTTTTCCATGCACCTATTAGGGTGAACCAAAAGTCTTCGTATTTTCTAAGTCTTTTTGTTCAATCGTTTCTTATTACCAAATAAAGATATTTTATATACATGTGTTATGTTTTTAAAGCTCTTGGACTGCTCTATCACAATATATATTAAAACTTCTAAATAGTCGTTAATATAATTTTTATGGTCTTTTAGAAAAATCATGGAAAATTTTGAAATTCGTGTTCTTTTACGCCATTATTGGAAACAGGGCTTAAACGCAACTGCAGCAACAAAGAAGATATGCGAAGTTGAAGGCAATAATGTAGTCTCAAATCGTACTGCACAAAATTGGTTCAAAACGATCAACGAAGGCGACATTGACCTCGGAGACAATACACGTTCAGGCCGACCTATCACCGTAAATTCCGGAGTAATTCGTGAAGCCGTCGAGACAAATCCGTCAATAAATACTCGCAGATTGTCGGCCGAACTCGATATTCCTCAAACATCCATTGTACAACACCTTCACGCTCTTGGCAAGGTCAATAGACGATGTCGAGAAGTGCCTCATGAATTGACACAAATTCAAGCCGAAAAGCGTTTCGAAACTTGTCAAAAATTGCTTGAAAATCCGCGCGATGACCGTTTCATCCGTCGAATTGTAACTTGCGATGAAAAGTGTGTTTACTTCAGTAATCTAGACCAACAAAATCAATGGTTGGACCCCGGACAAATGGTGAAACCGGTAGCGAAACGAGATCGTTTCTCAAGGAAGGCACTTTTGTGTGTTTTGTGGAATTTCAAAGGCGTGATTAACTTCGAGCTGGTTCCAAATGGTCGTACCATCGACGCTGACCTTTACTGCGCCCAACTTGATCGAATGTATGCGGCACTTGGCGAGAAATACCCCGCTTTGATTAATCGAAAGCGAGTTCTTCTACAACAGGACAATGCAAAACCGCACACCGCCAAACAAACAAAGGAAAAAATCAAAATCTCGACGCCTTTCAACTTCTTCCACACCCAGCGTATAGTCCGGATCTTGCGCCATCTGACTATCACATTTTCCGCTCTATGGCACACTTTCTTCGTGGTCGCAGCTTCAATAATCTAGCCGAGGTCGAAAACAGGTGTCACCAGTTATTCGCTTCTAAGAACAAGGATTGGTACCGCAGCGGGATCGCACAACTTGCCCATAGATGGGTTCAAGCTATAGATTCAAATGGCCTTTACTTTGAAACTTAAATGTTTTTTATTTGTTGTAAAATTATGTTTAAATTTTTAATTAAAAATACGAAGACTTTTGGTTCACTCTAATAATTTATTAATAAATACTTTTTTCTTTATAATATTATTTCTGGATTAGATCGTGATGCTGAAATTGATGAATGAACGATTTATAGATGACGGTCAGTTAATGAATTGAGGATAAACGGGTGATCTTGACGAAGTATCTTGAGGTTCGCGAGAACGTTTGAGTTTGATGATTATTTATAATTTGAAATTTTTATTTTTTTGCCTTTCCGTTGATCAATAATCCAAATTAAATTTTCAATTTTCTGATCTGGTTTTCTTATCTTATTATTTTTATATTGTTAATTTATGATTTTCAGCAATAATAATTGAACCTTTGCATCATGTCGATAAATAACCAGTCCGATTGTGACAGTTCGAATAACGATGCAACGGGTTTTAATAAATTGTCAAAGTTTTTACCAATAAAATATTGACCGGTTTAATTCATCGGTAATAAAAATACTGTTTTGACTGTTTATTGTATAATACATTAAAAAACATTGTTACAAATTGATAAGTGATAGATCTGTGATATATTTGTCAAAATTGTCTTGATCTAGAACGGTTTTTATTTGAAGAGATTGTTTCGTCGATAATTTATATGTTGTAATCTTCCTTTATTAACATACGGTTCAGATTTCAATGATTCAATTTGACCGTCCAATTTGATATTGCTTTTTCTTTACGATCTTTAAAGTGATTTTCGATTTATTTCAAAACTTTTTCATAACTACAAAGATATCTAGATTTTAGTATAAATAACTAATATATCGATACATAAGTGTGTGACCTAAGTAAGTTACTCTACAAAATATGACGTCTTAAGATGTGTTAAAACGGTCTATAAAACTAACTCGTGTTTCTTTGGATCAAGTTTTTCCAAGAGATGAGCAGTCATGTTGTCGGTTAATTCTTCTACATCAATCGACACTTCAATTTTGTTTGCCTAGTGTTATGTAATCCTAATAGAGAACGCTTGATATTCGTAACTAATTACCTTTTCGTCAACATTGCCAACATCAATTCCCCCTTGATGGTGGAATAAGATTACATCACATTCTCTTTGAGAATAAATACAAAGATAATGCTCATCTTCCTAAATAAAATTGTATTAATTACTTGAAATAAAAACATTTTTGATGAATTTACATTTTGATCTGTAATTTCACAATATTCGATCAATATTTTAAATCTATTCAGACGAAACTGTAAAATTCCTGTGATTTAGTTTTATTTGTGTAAACTTTGACTTTATCAATGGCAATGAAAATTGAAGAGTTATTATTTATGTCAATAAGTCTTTGGAGGAAGTATTTATCATAAATAAAAGTACAAATTATGTTAGAAAATAATCTCGAATGAAAGAAGAATCCATTCGAATATCATCAGGGAAGATGAAACAACAATATCCTCGAAAGCGAACTACATTCTGCTGAACGGAGATTCCCTCATTAATGTGCTACACGTAAACTCAATTGCAGATCCTTTTTTATTAGAAAATCAAGCTTCATTTTTAATTTTTTTTAATTTAAATTTAAAAATATAAAAATTCAATAAAAATATAAAAGATCATTATTTAATGTCAAATTAACAGATAAATACAAAATAAACAAAATGAAAATAAAATCAATGAAATTAAATTACCTACCATCTCCTTTCTAACATAAAATAAAATATAAAATTAACAAATAAATGAAAAATTATAATTAATAAAAATAAATAATAATAGTAAAATAATTAATAATTATTATTAATAAAAAATAAGAAAATAATAATAATTATTAATAATAATACAATAATTGTAGTAAATAATATTAATAAATTAGTTTTTGTAAAAAAATATTTATTAAAATTAAAATAACAGAAATAAGGCTAATATAAAATAATTATTAATTATAAAAATATTTTATAATAATTGTTAGGATTCTGGGGATTTAAAATGTTTCATAAATTAAAATATTAGAAAATTTTAGGACTAAAAAGATTTTAAATTAAAATTTTAAATGAGAAATTTATTATTTAAACATTTTTATAAAGATGCTAATTCTATGAGAATATAAAATCAAAATGAAAAGGTTAGTTTAGGATTTTAACAAAATATGTTTAACGATTAAAATAGAAGCTTCATAATAAAATTACTTCTGATATGAAAGTTTTTTAAAATGAATTAAAATGAAATAGTTTTAATATTATCTTTCAAGGATAACATTTTATTAAAAGAAATTTTATAAAATTAATTTCGTAAATTTCATAAAAAGAAAACATAAATTTAGTATTCATATTGATATTATACCAAAACGGCGCTGACAAAAACCTTAAATTTTAATAAATGGTGCAAGCAAATGAATAAAATACATTAATTTAATTAAATTTTAGGAAAACTTCATTTTTCATTATTTTATTTACAGAGAATGACTATTATCACATCATTTGGTACATGGCACCATGCTAATTTGACCCATTCAACCATTTGAAATTTCGAAGGTGCCCTTAATCTTCCTGGTTGTGATATACTTTTGGAAGGTTCTCCACTTCGTATCCATTTTTCATACAGTGCACGATATTTCTGTTTAAATGATGCATTCCATGAAACATCAGCAGACTGCAAACACTATGTACATCCAAAAGGAATGACTACCATATTAGTTCTAGCAGATTTCAAAATTTCTGTCATATCATCCGTCAAATTGGAACGAAAGGCCTCACAAACGACCATCCTTGGACAAAACGATAAAATTTTCCAACAAGATGAAATCCATGTCTTTGGTAAAACCAACATAAGCAACCGTAACATTTTAAAGTACTTTGGGTATTCTTACTCCTTTAAAAACAATAAAGGAAGTTTGTTTCTTCCCATCTGACATTGCAGATAAGCAAACAGTAATGCGAGTTTTTTCATGGCCTGTTGAAGGAATCGGAACCGACTTTACACCTGACATACCACCCCAAATAGCCGTTTCATCCATATTCCCAGAATATTTAAAATTAAATCTGTTTCTTCATAATATTGAATGAAGCTTTTGATCTTATCTAATGCATCTGCTGGAACTACTTGGACTGACGTTGTTTTTCTTCGATTGACTAGGCCATTTCCGTTAAGAAAATTATCAATCCATCCACTGCTTACCTTGAATGTTGGTTCATTAGACACAGTCAAATCCATTTAACAATATAAAATGTCGATATTACGTATATCGATCCATTTGTTAAATGGCATAATTTGTGATATTATTACAGTGGTGTCCATTTATTAATATCAAAAATCCATTCGATAATAGAACACCTGGATTTTTATGTTGATTTTTTTTGATTTTTGGAATCTAATTGAAGTTAAATATTTTTTTTGATATTTATTAATTTGAACACAATAAATAATATTTTTTTTCAACATTTGTTAATTTAAATATAATAAATTTTAAAGAAAAATTGAAAGATATAATTTAATTTTCCATTCATTAATATTATGTATTCATTTGTTAATAAAAATCGATATTCAAATTATGGAAATAAACAATTTTAATACATTGTTTATTAATTTACTTGTTTCCATTAAATTATTCAAATTATAATTCAGATTTATAATTATAAGATTAATGGAATTTTTGAAATATTTTTTCACTGTCGAACTTTTTTTAATTTAAATCGAAAATTCAATTTTTAAAAATATTTATTTATTTTTATTAATTTTTTAATAAAATTAATTTTATTTTTTACTT
>MQRK01245204.1:81573-94375 GCA_001938485.1 Girardia tigrina
TGATAATAGTAATGATTATATAAATAATTAATAATAAATGATAATAATACTAATAACAATAATATTAATAATACGAACATATCTCAAGGAATAATATATTTTATTTCAGGATCCCAACATATTTATATAAGCTGTAAGGAATATTAACAGTGCCTGGAACGAATTTATGTCATCTACAGTGAATGCCATTTGGAAGAATTTTACCCCCCCCCCCCAGTTCGTGGAAGAGTTTTTGCACCTTGAAGAACACGAAGATGTCATGTTGGACTTACATCTTAAGGAATTGTTGCAAAGTGATTCAAGAGCACTTAGCAATGAAGAGTTGATGGAATTTGAACAAGGGGATGAAGAGGAGGTTGTCGAAGAAGAGGTAACAGAACCTGAGAAACGATTTGAGACGAAGAAAATGGCGGAATGCTTCAGACTCATTGGCGAAGGATTAACTGGTTAATAAGCTCAGGATTCCAGGATGGAAAGATTTCAAAAGGCATTTTAAGGTGTTCATGACGCCATTTCATGATATAAAGTTATGTATAACGAGAAGAAAAAAGCCGCAGTTCAAACTTCACTTAAGAATTTCTTTTTTTCCAAAATCAGCATTGACAATAGCAGACGACAAGAACGGTCAGAAGTGACATAGTCTAGATGTACAATGTACATACATGTACCAAGAACACTAAAGATGCACTGTAAAAGCAAAAGTGACAAAAACCTAAACCTGAAGTTAAATAATACTAACGTACTTTGAATAATACATATTACTCTGAACTGGTGTTTGGATTTCTTTTCCTTTAATGGGTGCACAAGGTTTTTGTTAAATGCCCCAAAACGGTGGTCAATTTTGTTCATTTTACATAAAAGTTCATCGTTTCCAACCCCGGGCATATAAGTTCTAAAAATGTCATAACCCTGATGTACATGTATATATTATATTTAATATATGTACAGTAAGTCCACGGTGTGGACAATCTAGGAACGAATTAACCACGTAAGTTGATGACTTAATGTATAATAAAGAAGCTTGGGACCAAACTTAACACATTGATTCCCGTGAATATCTTATACTATAAAATTATCGGTCACCGGAGACCCTCTCTGCAGTCAATATGTAAAAATATATTATATTGCGATTGTTTTCACTAATAAATTGGGAATTGACCTTTAGTATTCCAAAAGAAATAAAAATACACCTGATATATTTATCATTTAATATTTCTTTTGGAGTTATATTTATTACTAATTCCGCAATAATTTTTGTTTTTAATCAACATTAAAAGTAAAAATTTTTTATTTGGAAAAAAGTTTCTTTATCTTGTATGATGGGGTAAGCAATTTAGTTAATAGACATTAAATATTTATTTTCTTTTATGTGATTCATCATTAATTTAAAATATCATTTGAAATTACAAAACAATTATATGAATAAAACTCTCAAATGATATATTTCTAAAATCATATAATCTGTTTCCATTTAATTTTAGGATCAAGTGCAATTGATGGCCTGGGGTCGCACAAAGTTTTAAAAATATAAATAAAAAAAATAGTAGGTGATGAGGCCTAGGAATTTATTATTGTAACTCCAATTAATTTGGAAAAAATAGATTGAAACATTTAAAATTAACAACACCAGTAACAGTCTTCATATTCTTTATTATTTAAAGAAGCAGGAAAAATACCAAATTGTGTCCCGGAGAGCAGGACGAATTCTAGATTCCAATAACATTAAAAGCCGTTTTCAACAGTTACTTGAACCTAACCTATTTAGTTAGAACAATTAGTATTGCAGATTCCGTTTGAAAATCATTTCACACTAGCCAAAGAATAGCAATAATTAGATACGATATAATAATGAACAAAGTGAACTATTATAGAACGTATTTAAGTCATTCCACAGTTTTAAGAGTACACAACTCAAAAATCTTAAAAATAATGTTAGCCGCCTTTAAAAACACCGGATTAAATGTTTTAAAACACTTGAGCAATTTCCCGTTTGAGCAAAAAATTACATTTTTGAATCCTCAGAATCAGTTATTTACTTATGACGCGATGACCAAACCAATTATTATGACTGTAAATGGAAGCCTTACTGCTGTGAGGCGCAGTGAGGTCCTGTAAGAAGATAATAATGCTGAAGACGTCATAGAGTTCAGGCAAAAGTTAACTTTGAAGAATGTTCAGGTAACGTTGTATGTTAAAAATGAAAGTAACAACTATTCATGTTTTAAGATTGCAGATAATAATGCAGAAAAATGGAAATCTTTGGACGATGATATCTCATTTCTAAATAAACATGTAGATTTTCATGATCCCTAAAGCTAACACTGTGATGGTTCACATGACCATCCAGATGAAAGTGCGACTTGGCCCAAAAAAATTTTGTTAAAAAATTCTATATCTTCAGACACCTTGATTTATATATATTATATAATATTTACGTCAGTACTACAAAAATATTTTATATTTTTTTCTTTCTAGATCTAAAAGTAAGTACCATCGTACAAATTCTTGGTGATACTGACATACATTAAAACATTCGTTAATTTTACTCACTTTATTAATTTTATAGTTTTTATGGAGATAATACAGTCGAATATGGATATTTCGAACTCGGTTTCCTCGATTTTCGTCTTTAGTCGAAGTTTATCAAAGTCCTGAAATAATTTCCATCAAAAAGAATATATAATTTACCGTTTAACTCGAATTTGGTTAACTGGAAATTCTGTTAACTCGAACATTTAATACTGGCCCAACAGTTTCAACCTATCCGTACTCGTCGGTATTTCTATTTTGGAATACAATAACCGTTATTAACTCGTTTTCTTATTTGTAACCCATGAAAATGCAGTCCATGTTTACAGTATGTACGAGGGGTGTCCCAAAAGTTCACGGACTGAGAGAATATGGCGTGGTCACGTGTGTGCGTGACTGTAACGCGCGGTGTGTGTACGATGACATGAGGGGGGAACCAACCAATTGTAATTTAGGTGAACTATCATTGGCTGCCCGTCCGCATGTGTGTGATATACGAATGTATTAATTTGTCATTTTTCTCTCTTGTAGTTAGTATGGACGAGGCAGTGAAATCTCAACGAGCAATTATCTATTTCCTCTAGAAGGAAGACACCCCCACTACAGATATTGTGCACCATTTACACCACGTCTTTGGTGATGCCACTATGGGAAGAACGGCTGTCTTTAAGTGGGTGCAACGATTCCAGACAGGACGTCAATCATTGGAGGATAATGAATGCGACCAACAACGTCCGGATGTCAAGAAAATGTGAAAGTTATTGAGGAAGTCATTCTTGCTGACAGATGTGAAAGTGTGTGAAACTGAATGGTGATTATATTGAAAAGTTCGATAGCGATTCTAATGAGGATTGATGAATTTTGTTAACTGGAAAAAAACTTTTTGAATTTGTTGTTACTTATCAGTCCGCGAACTTTTGGGACACCCCTCGTACATGTAAATAAAAGACATAGTACCACCATATGAATTGAATGTATTGATGTGAAAGTTATAAATCAACAGGGATAAAAAGTAAACATAATAAAGATAAAGTACAATAAAGATAACGTTATAAACTTATGTTTAAAAACGTTCTTTTTTGGATATTAGGTCCCATTAACAGTTCTTTGATAGAAAGTTTCTATATTCACGTTTATCGTTATCCCACATACCAGCTAGAAAGATCAGCGACTTCCTCAGACCGATATGTTCATTTTGGAAGCTAAGGATTGAAGGTCGTAGTTAAATTCATCACAAACTTAAACTTATCATTATTCTGTCTTTCCGTAAACCAAAGGAAACCTATTCTAAACAGTTTGGTAAGTTTTGAAAAAGGATGTGTCCCATGTTGAATCGGACTTTTAAAAATCTGTTCTCCTAGAAACTAAAATTTTGACAAGTTAATTTTTTATATAAGTATAGTCTTTTTTAATCGGTTTCAAGGCCGCATCTTAATTAACAATTTTGACGTCTAGTCATCCCAAATTTTACTAAATTTCAAGTGAATAAATGAAATTCCTTTCTGTTATTTTTCATTTGTATATTGAAACGGTCTTATATATAAGTTAAGTTTTCGAGGTAATCTCTTTACGAAATACTCTCGTTAATTTATCTGAAAATATTAATTAATATTATTTAAAAAATATATAAATTAAAAACACCACTACAGATAGTTTTAATTATCCAAAATCGTAAAAAATAAATGATTTTTTATTACATTATATCCAATATTATTATTACTAACAAATTATTATTATTAAAATAATAATATAAATATATTCAAGAATAATTGGATTAAATTACGTTTAAAGTTTTTGTACCACAGTTTTCTGCATTCAATTGTAACTTATTTCGAAACGTATCCATCCAGTCAGTAAGACAGACACAAGTCTCTGAACTGACCAGTCTGATCTCCATCAGCGAAACTCGATCAATATAACAGCGACCTCAACAAATCAATAGATCTCTGTCATTTTAAATTGAAAAAAAGAGTTTAATACATTTTCTGTGTGTGATTATACGTTTCCAGACAAGTAAAATAATATTTAAAGACAGTCATAGCAAGAGAATAGAAAACTAATTTCCCTGGGTCCGAATCATAAAATTGTACGTCTCGCGTTCCAACATTCCCTTTAATCTGAGCAGATGTCTGCAGCGCTGATTTTTGAAAGCTAAGATTGAGTTTTAGAATCAAAAACATCTTTTTCGGGGGTTGCTTCCGTGCAGATGAATAATTTATTTAGTACTCTATAGATGATTGTAAAAATTATAACTCATCTTTTATGGATACAATTGGGACCATAACTCTTGCCCTCTAAAATAAAACAATTAATTTTTATTCTATAGTTATTACGTTAATTCCATTTTAATTAAAAATAAATTTATTTTTAGTTTTTCATAATTTCTTTCAATGGAAAATAAAAAATTTACTTATAATTTCAAAATTTATGTTTTAGTAACTTTCCATCTTATAAACAAAGATAATAATAATATTGTATATTCCAAATGGCAATTATATTTACAGTATTTTGAAATAATATTCAAGTTCTAGAAAAATAATCTGTAATGGTTGGTTGCATGTGTTTTGATACTTTATGTATATAGTAACTAAATTGGCGTAGCTGAGGAGGAGAAGCGTTGGTGGGGGGTTCCCGGGTGATGGGGGATTGACTAATTCTATCTGTCTGATCAATCGGCATTCACAATCTGCGAACAACCACTCCTATTTGACCAAATCACACCACCCATCAATTGTTATTGCACAGATTTCGTCTCCGTGTTCATTGAACAACCAATCGAGACTAGCCTCGACTCAAACGTCAAGAAAATGAAAGGTTTTCAATTCCAAACCCAATGTTTGATACCACAGAGAAAATACTGTATCGGACACAATTAGCAAAATCTGTACAAATATGTCGGCGTCTGCAGCATTCGAAACACTGTAATCACTAGCGTTTTCATTTTCTTCACAATTATCCAACTTAATTCTTCTCATTTAACGATTTCTCTCAAATTTATGAAGATATATCAAAACAGTTTTTCAATCGAAATAATTTTATTATATTGGGTTGAGGAATAAGTTCCCGCCGTTTTTTGAAAAATTAAAAATTTATTTTTTTAACAAAAAAGTTACTACAAATTAATCACAAATATAATCTCCGCCATTGTTCACGACTTCTTCCTAACGTTCAACGAGTTTTTCAATGCCTTTTTGGTAGAAATCGCCCGGTCTTGACTCGAAGAATTCAGCCAACCAATTGATTAAAAATTGATTAAAAATTCAAAAAACGGCGGGAACTTATTCCTCAACCTAATATTTCAATTCAAAAACGAACCAAACCACACAGTTAAACAAATTCAAAATTTTTTAAAATGTAATTCTAATTTAATTATTATTTTTTCAAACCGTTTTTTATTTAATACTTTTTCACATCAAAATTTTCAGGAAAACATAAACAAAACATCAAAATTTACACTTTTTTTAATAGTCCTAAACAAATATTTCAGTCATCACACAAAAAATAATCATTTTTATTTTAATACATATTTGCCGAGTTTCAAATTAATGTTGATCAAATAATGTTCAAAACAAAATGTTCTTAGTTTGTTTGAATGTTCAATGTAAATATACCAAGTTAGTTCCAACTACTCTACGAAAGCCATCTTCATAGAGACCATTCCTCAACTGATTTGCAATGTCTTCTCAATAGAAAGTAGTTCAAATACAAGGATAAACGATCGTCAAAATGATGAATAAATCTTCTGTAAATCTTATTTTTCCTAGGCAATCAGTAGGGTCTTTACTTTAATTTGACTTTTACATAAACGGATAAACATACGAAAAACATTCAAAAATCTTTAAAAACGTTCTACACATCATAATTACATGTAAACGATTTTGTGGATATTAATGAAACTTTAGCAAGAGGCAATGAGATTAAGGAAGAATTTGAAAAGAATTTCTTTGCATTTGTGACTGATAAAAAAATCTAAAATTGAAATGAATTTAACATAAAATATAAGTTAAAAAATATGACCCAGTACTAAACAGTCTATCCGTTGTACACATTTGATAATGTCGGTAATACTGAAATAATACAAAGCAAAATAGAATGTGATTCTGCGGGGACCGAAGCTGTTGTCCGTTAAAGTGGGATGTCCAGCATCCGAAGTGGACAACATTCGTAATAAACGAGTTCCCACAAAATAAATCTTTGTGAATTTTTTTTGATTCTTTTTAATTTTCATCGATAATGATAACTATCTTTTAATTATTTTGAGTGACCAAATCCTTTTCGAATTCTCCATTAATTTGATCTTCATTAGCTTGGTTCCTTCGTGTGATGAAATGGTTAAAATATTTACACAAGTTTGAAGAATATTAGTATGCAGATTTTCAATCTTTAATTTAATAACCTTTTAAAGAAAATAATACTATTTCTATTCATCTAACATGTCTGTTTAAAGGAACAACGTAAAGTTCGTCATAGTCATTCGTGAACAATCATCGTCGCACTACGTTTCAGGAAGCTTCATTGACTCATGTTATGGTTATAATAAAGTTTGAAGGTGGGTGAAGTTTGTTGTAAAAAAAGTTTGTTTCTATTTCTATATAACTAATATTTTAATGAAGATGGAATCATATATTCTTTCTACTTTTTATATTCTATAGGTTTAATCACAGGGAAATATTTTGTTTCATAATTTAACCTCAATAATAACTTCTATCTAGATTTAATAATATAATGTATCATAAAAAATAAAATCATCCACTTTAACACTATGAAGAGAATACAAACCTTTTAAAATTAAAGGTTGTTATCTGACATTGAGTTTAATATAGAATTAGTCAACATTACTGAATACATTTTAAAATACGTATCTTTTATAATGAATATCTGACACTTATAGAGAGTCTCAAATTTAGGAATCCTTTTCCACTTATTCAAAAATTCCCGAGAAATCCTGTTATATTTTGAGTATACGATGAACAACAAGAAATAATTTGTCGCCAGAATCAAGAGAAATTGCAAATAATCTTCTTCATGCATAATATATAACCGCCGTCTTCCGGGAGCTTATTTATACCATCTGTAAAAATTGTGTTTTAAAATTTTCGTTCCCTGTGGATATCTTTTGCAAAAACTAAAATTTAGTCACACAAAGCCAATTTTAGAGACAAGAAAATTAACAAATTAGATTAATCACACTTTGCTGAATGACGTAGATAAGCCCCCCTTCCTAAAAATGCTGTATCATAATTTGACCAATCTATTTAAAATGATTAATATTTCTTTCAGTAATCTTTATGAACTTGGAAACTCACGTTTTTAAAAGTTGTTCAACTAAGAAAATAAAAGTATCTTTAACGTTTTAACCTACTTCAAATGATTGAAATCGAATTCCAAAATCAAATGCTTGGATAGAAAAAGACTATACCGAAAACAATTATATGAGTGACTGTGACTGTTCAGGTCTCATGTTATGTTCTCTTTCAAAACATGTTCAATCCATAATGCGCGCTTACATATATTATCTATTTGTCACTCACTAGACGTTTTAGAAGTAATTCATATTTTTTAACCTTTAAAATTAATTAAGGACGTAAAAGGTTAAAGACATTTCTATCATTCATTCAAAGTTCTATTCTATTTTGAAAAATACTAAAAGTCAATGAAACAGTTAAATTCCAGATATATCATTGTTTATGACTGAGGTGCTGGCTACCGAACCGAGTGGCAGTGGCCAGCACCTCTTAATTGTGCGGGAAAATGCCGGATGGAGGAATTGATCGACTGCGGCTTCCTGTAACGCGTAACCGGACAAGTGACCGTCAGATCCGCTCGGAAGGGTAGGCAGTGCGCTCGATCCCCGCAAACAATCACCGGCTCGCCCCGTCGGTGATATACAGTGTGGTAATAGTGCACCACGGGTTGAGATGTGGCTGTATCGAGTTCGATCAGACCGATCTGATGGATGAGGTCGAATCGTTGTCTTGTTGGACCGTGTGCGACGAAATATAATTAGAAAATATCTTTAGTCCAAATCTTTGAGAAAGCTATTTAATAATTTACATACAGAATGGAGACGACGAAAAGATTTATTTCAATACAATTTGAATTTGTGCCACGTTTTTAGTTATTTTTAGTTTATTTAAACACACTTTACTTCATTAATTTTTTTAAAAGTTTTTTATTTCGGTCGTTTGACCGGAGCACCACAATGCGTAATACTAGGTGTCAAAAAAGTAAGAATATACTTTCCATGCTAAAGAAACATGATTAATTCACATATATTACATAATTTTGATTATATTTCATCTATAATCATTCACACAACACGTAACTTAAATTTGTATTTTTGTAAATCATAGAATGTTGATCATTTATTCTTATTCTATCTGCAGGGGTTGAAAATGGCTCCCCGTTATGATTTAGTTGAAAGACGAAAGATTATTTGTTAGTATGAAGTGTTCGAAAGCGTTAACGAAGTGCAAAAATTATTTGTGGAAATGTTTAATCGAAAACCACCTACACAGCGTACAGTTTATAAAATTCTTCTGAAAAGTAGTCTTCCTCGCATTATGAATTTACTGAGAACAGGTATTTATCATTAAAACAAGCTGAAACTGTCACTGGTGTTTCTCATTCATTCATGAAATCTTCAAAAAAGATTTCAAATGGAAATCATACAAATTATAGCCTTAATGAGAGAAGACAAGGATATTAGAGTGCAGATGTGCGAAACATTACTACAGATGCATATTGAGGATCCACAATTCCTTTCCAACATAGGATTTTCAGATGAGTTAGCTTTTCATGTATCTGGTGTTGTAAATCGCTACAATTGTCGTATTTGAGGGAAAGTACATCTCACAGAATCCAAGGGATTGATATGTGATTCTCCGAAGGTTAATGCTTGGGTGTTTATTTGTAACAACTTCATTATTGGGTCTTACTTTTGTGACGACATTACAACGGGTAACAATTATCTACAGATGTTGGACAACATTATATAAACTACATTTAGAGGAGGATGAACTCTAAGTTGGAAATATCATAGGAAAATCTTTCTAAAAATGTCGTTTGCAGATAATTTCAATACAAAACATTTGTGATTTCTATAAAAAACAAAACAGTTTCCTTTCTGTCTTTCTTTGGAAAAGACGTTGGAAACTATATTCATTTGACCAAGAATTCGTTTTGCCTTTCATCTAGATAAAGTCTGTCTTTTCTGTACTTTATTCTGTTATTTGAAGGTTAAACTTAAAATTTTAAAATAATAACAATTTACAATAAAATTGAATAACTTTAAACTAATTAATGATAACAATATTTACAAACCAATTTGTGATTATCAAAACCTTAGATTGAATTAACTTGAATTTGGAACAACCAAACAATAAAGCTGTTTCGCGGTTATTTTATTCGTTTTTTATTAATTTTTATTTATTAATATGAAATAACTATTTTTTATTTTGAGATAAATTAAAAGGCCAAAAATAATATTTATATGGGATAATTCGCCGTGATATAATCTCTATCTACTTTTATAATGACGACTTTTACATTCTTCTATTCTCAATCTCAATTAACTCTCTCCATATACATATTCTTCGTTACGATACTCGCTGTAATAGAATCCTTTTCCCTAAGAAATAAGTATAATAAATAGTTACTGAAATATATTTTACAAGAAGATTTACTGAATAGAATATAAAATTTACTTATAAAATATATCGGTAATATCTTAACCCTTTGAGTCATGAATTGTTTTCCTTGTGAATATTTATATGAAATTTGTTTTATTAGTTGGTAAGGGGTTTATCAATAGCATAGTTTTATAGTCAATAAAAATATATATAAAGCTTTTGGATGACATACTGATAGCAACTCGGACCATAGAAGAACACTATAAAGTACTGGACGAAGTTTTCAAGCAAATTGAGGAAGGAGGTTTACGTGTAAAACCAGCTAAATACAAATTTTTTAGAAGAGAGGTAAAATTCTTAAGATATGTAGTGAACAGTGAAGGTATCCACACAGACCCCGATAAAATCAAAGCAATTGAAGAATTTCAGAGACCAAACTGCATGAAAATATTAAGGAGTTTCCTCGGAATCTGTAATTATTATCGACGATTCAAAAAGGGGTACTCAAAAAAAGCAAAGGCACTAGAAGGACTATGCGGAGCAAATAAGGATAAATTAACAGGGATAAACTCATATGAGCAAGCTCTTCAAGAAATGAAAAAAGCACTCGTGACAGCACCAATTTTGACATTCCCGGATTTCAATAAAGAGTTTATTTTGGATACGGATGCCAGCTTTGACAGTATTGGAGCAGTACTATTACAGGTGGGCGAAACAGGACGAGAACAAGTAATCGCGTACGGGTCGCATTCGATGGGGGCACATGAGAAAGGGTATTGTATAACGAGGAAGGAATTGTTAGCCATTTATTATTTCTGTCAGTATTTTAATCATTATTTATATGGCAAGATATTTAAACTGAGGACTGAGCATAAAGCCATCACCTTTATGCTTCATACAAAGAAACCAATAACCGCTCAGTTCCAAACATGGATAAATTACATTAGTAGTTTAGATATAGAGATGATATACAGAAAAGAAGAATTACATGGGAATGCAGACATGTTATCTCGCAGCACATGCGATACATGTACTCGATGTCAAATGCAACATGAAGATGCGAAGTCGAACAAAATACTGTAAATGTTCCGAAATTTAGAAAGCAGTGAAACGAGTTTATACGTAAAAACGCTTTATTTCTTATGGTATTCTGTGAAGCAGTTTCAAGATCAGTCCAATTTCTATTGAGTAAGATCAAAATTTCCATCGAAAAATCACTTTTTGATAAAAAAAACTACAAAAAACACTAAACGCACATTTACTCCGACGACTGTCTCAAACATATCTCCACACAAATGCCATTTGTGTCAAATGGTGATGATGTAATGATGCACACCATATATGAAAATGAATCTAAGAAATGATACACGGTGAGTATTTGGGTCAAATTATGCTACTTCCATACTATAGCATTAAGAACGCGCGTATCACGTATGATACAAGGTGGCTGAAAGG
The DNA here is from genome assembly GCA_001938485.1 of Girardia tigrina. Lineage (NCBI taxonomy): Eukaryota > Metazoa > Platyhelminthes > Tricladida > Dugesiidae > Girardia > Girardia tigrina. The sequence continues at coordinate 93,189 of MQRK01245204.1, forward strand.
GATAAAAATATCATGAATTAATTACAAACACTTTAAGGAAAATCAACAGTTTTACACTTTATTAGTTAAACCGTTGAAGAACGTACTGCAAAAACGTATTTCTTACACATGGATCGGCATTGTTTTTATTGTGAATTACGTATATTATTTTTTAAAATTTTTTTGTGTGCAATAATTTAAGGTAGACATTATTTACCCCTTAAATTTAGTTTAATTCAAGGTTGTTATCCAGTTCCAACATGAAAATTTATTTTTATGGAACGCAGGCCCACCGGTGGACATGCGGTCTTCAATGTGTTAACCCTTCAAGTACTGAAACGGACTAGTTTTAGTTTCTCAATTATCTTTTGAACAGATTAACCTTTTTAAAGATTAAGGTCTACCTCTTTAGAAAATTGAATTCATCGAGTTTTGATGTGTAATATGATTATAACCAGGAAAAAGCTTTTTGTTTGATTACATATGACGGATTCAATATGATAAAAGAACTTCAGTCAATCAGTGTATCGAAAGATTCTTTGTCCAAATATTCTTTTCGATTCTATCTTTGATATGAAGCACCAAACATTTTCTGACTAAAGTTGAAAAAGTTATGGGGTATGTTACAGGATAACGAAAATTAATAGTTTGTACCACAGGTTCCAACAAAATACCTAATAATCAAACATGGTTGTATGTAAATATTGATATTTATGTCTATGTATTGTCTTTTGTTCAGAGATATATCATACAAAATGCAATTTCAAATAAATAAATCGCAAAATTTTAATTAGAACAGCTTCTACTTCTAATATTTCCTTTTGAATGTTATAAATTACTTGTTTTAATTCTTTTCTATCTGAAATTGTTTGTGATTTATTTTAAATTTATTAATATTATTTATTATTTTTTCTTTTAAGAGTTATCATAATAACTCAAAATATTCAAACAAACAAACTTTTTAAAAACCTGATTATATCCTTGATAGGTATAATAATAAAAAAACGTTATTTAATTATTTAATTAATTTTATTTTTGATATTATTAATATAAAATCATTAGATAAATATAATTACGTCGTCTATAGTAATTATTATTTACTAGCGCGCTCGGCCCGCTTCGCGGCCCTCTCTTGCCGGGGGTTCAATTTTTTTTATATTATAAAAGCCCAAGTCACTCACTGCCTGCCTCACTGCCTCACTAATGCT
>MQRK01245206.1:0-14110 GCA_001938485.1 Girardia tigrina
AGCTAGTGTTATTATAGTACTGTAGCATGGTTTCTTTTAGAATAAATGTTTTTTTTTGAATAAATGTTTTCTTTTATACTTAGTTAAACAGTTTTTTCTGTGTTTGATAATGTACTTGATATTTCCATTGTGGCCCGCCGTTGCATTTCTGTTGTATCAAGTGGCCCGCACAGCAAAAAGGTTTGACACCACTGCATTATAGTCTATCACAATATGTCACAATTGTATGATAATTATAAAAACCTTTAAGATTTTCAAATTTCAAAAATATTACCATAATTGTACTTTCGATGGCAATTATTAACCCACTACCGTCGTCTCTACTCATTTGAGGGTACCAGTTTGTTGTAAGATCAGGTAAATATATATTTTCAGTTACATTTTTTAAAATAATTATTCTTAGCTCCAATTTAAAATGTAATGTAATAATTTTTATTAAGTAATTTTTTGTTAGGCGGTAATGGGTTAATTTGTTTAAATATTTATTTATATTATTTAAGAAATAATTTTGAAAAACTGTAATCCGCATTATAAAAAAGGTTAATTATACTAATAGTTGTAATTTACTTAAGTTTTTCTAAACCTCTAAACTATAAAAGTGTTTTAAAATTTCACTAGGACATGTTTTTCAATAGAACTAAAAGGGTTTAAGGAATGATGGACATCCTCTTTTATATGCGGTGCAATATCGAAACAAGGCATCACTAAATAGATTTACTATTATTGTTTAGGTTTTAATTGATGTTACAACATTATTTTAAATTCTTTGTCCCTTCCTATTTTGACCAAAACTTTTTTCGTGTTCCTGTAATAAAGATTTGATATTTTTTTCAGTAAAAATAAACTTTATTATTAAAAAGATTATGTGATAGGAAAATAATATAAATGAGGGTAGAGTTGTAGGAATGAAGAATAAAAAATACTTTGTCAGGTAAAATTGAAGTGTTCCGTTTTGTAAACAGGACTTTACTATCAATGAAGTCAACTATATTTTATAACATTCGATAAACAAGCAAAACAATTCATTCTTTGACAAATAAATTTCTTTAAGTCTCTAATATTTAATTAGGGTACAAAAATGAAGTGTATAAAGCGGTCAAATATTATTGACTTTTAAAAAAGGACTTTTTTTAAGAAAACATACCATCAAAAATAGCGTACCTTCTGTAAATGTGATCAGTATAGAAATTGTTTTTGGTCTCTCAATTGTTAATTCGGATAACAATTTACTGAAGGCATAATTAATGTTATACATTCTTTCAATTGTACATAATCGGTTTTTCACATATCGTTTGTGCCGCGGTACACTCATTTTGATCAATAAATTTAGTCGTTCAGAATTAATTAAGCAGAGAAAACACTCAAGTTGCAATTTCATTTCAATAAATCAATCACAGCACAAATGTCTCAAATAAAACGCACTAACACAAATAACAGTTTGATTTGTTTTGGCAAACTGTGTTTCACATTTATTAAATACAGAAAAAATCAATAGAATATGTGAAATAATATTCAGTGAGGATAGAAAATGCTTGAATTTTTGTGGTTCTGAGGAGAGTTAAATTAGCCCGATTGTCAAGAATAAATCGGGAAAATATTTCCTAAAGAAAAAGCGACTCAAATCTCGTGATATTTGTGCTCTGTCTTTCATTTCGGGTTTTGTTTTGATCGATGACGATGAGAGACACAACTCTCGGATGATTGAGTAAGGGAGAAAAGCAGAATTTGAGAGAACGAGAAAGAGAGACAGCGGAAGAGAATGAGAAATAGGAAAATAATTTTTATTTTACAATAATATTTTGAAATTGACAGAAATTTTTTTCCGTCACAATCAATTAACACAATCAATAAAAGATTGCTGCCATTAGCAAATGATTACTATCGCCAGAAAACCGATGGAATATTAATTTATTTATTTATCTGGTAATAAAAAAAGATCTATTAAAAATTGGCAAATTACTTTTTTCTTGAAATAGATCGATAAAATTAATTGATTTACTGAACTTTGTTATTAAGACGCCAGTGTGTTACAGAAGAAATTTCGTGATTTATCGGCCGCTTATATTGACACGAAAAACGAATCAGAAGAGTTTAATGAGAAAGTTCAAGATTTAATTAAAGAATATTCAGAATTGGTTTTATTTTTTTAAGTACTTTAAATGATTTTAATTTGATAATAAATTTTTAGATGGAAACATTGACTCTGTTGGTGCTGGACTGGAATCAAAAAGTAGCGTCTCATAAATCGATATAAATGATCGATCGGTTGACGGTGCTTATATTAACACGAGGCGGTTTTTGGAATGACTGTTTTATAAATAAAAATCAATATATCATTTATCTTCGATTTTTGATATTTCTCAGAAAACAATGGCAATTTCTTGTATAAAAGTTTAAATACCATTAGAAATTTTATTATCAGCACGTGAATAATTTCGTTGGATCATTCGTCGTCATCATAAGAACCAAATATAGAAAACTACTAATATATATTACAGTAGCAATTGTATTATTTGCATTTTTCTGTTTTTATTGTTTAAAAAGACATCCCGTTATATGTGTAAAGGAACCCAAAAACAGACTCGAGCCTTGTTGGACATAGAATGAAATCCAATTAGGTTACATAATACTAAAATTAATGTGCAAGTGAAACTTTATAAAAGATATTGGAATAATTATTTAATAAAATAATAAGGCGAATAACTGATTGTTCTTTTTATTTATGTCACATTTTTAATTCTTCGTTTCGTATGAAGATGATGGCCTAAAAGTCAAATTAATCACATAACCCAACACTTACGTTTTAGAATTGAGTTTGCTTTCCTATTCTTTGAATAATCGTATTTCAAAATTACAAAAATTAAATGATAATATGTAAAGAATAATTTCAAAATTAATCCTTTTCTATCGAATATTTTTCGTTTCTTACGTTTCGTAATAAAAGCATTGAAATTGTTTAACTTTATTAATATCATAATGATTATTTTTCTCATATTTTTATAAGCTTTTTCATTTTAATATTTAAAATAAATTAACTTTTTCATATTTTAAAAAGTATTCATGTTCACAAAAATATTATCAATATTAAAAGATAATATAACAATAATGAAATGAAGACTAAAAATTGTTTTTATTGTAAACATGGCATGAGAAATGTAAACCATTAAACAAATAACGATAATAATAAATAGTCAGTATGGCGATTAAACAAAACACAAGAATTAATACTTTAATTTCAAAATTAATCCTCTTCCGTCACATAATTTGTTTAGTTATTTTTCGTAATAAAAAATATGATCGAATTTATCGACTAATTGCATTATTATTTCTCAATATATGTTTTTATTAAGTAAGAAAATAAAAACCACTAGTTTCTTTTTCTATTTTTAAAAATAACCGTGGTTTTTCACAGAAAAAATTTATTCAATAAATTTTAATATAAACAAATCCGTCTGAGACTACAATATTATAAGCTGAAATAAAGAAAGAGAGAGATAGAGGAAATTCAACTAATACAACAATAAGTGACAAAGGAAAGTTCACTATGAAATTCGTGGAATAATTTTATTTTTAGTTTTTTAATTAAAATTTCATCTGTCAATTTTGTTATTGTATTGATCTGGTTGTTTCGGTGTTTTATTTCGTTGTCATCATTGTGACGAATTCTAGAATTAACAAAAATCAATAATAATAATAGTAAAAAAATAAACAATCTTCCGTTCTCCCCACCAAATTTTTTTTGAAAATTTTCTTTGCTAGTATTAATTAAACGATATATTATTTATTTTGCGCGAAAATAAATTTTGAAAAAAAATTATTTTTTTTAAATATTTAATTGAAAAAATTAGTGTTACAGAGTAATACTTGCTGCACCGGCAGAGTAAGTAATCTGGTGTTGGGTACGGACTGATACGAACAATGTGCTTTGTGTAAATAACTTTAATAAATAAAAAAATATTGTTTTCAAAGTTTTCAAGAAATAAAAATGGGTTAATATTAAAAAAGGTTAAATAAGAAAAAGTATTTGAAACATTGTCAAAACCGAATGAAAAACCATGTATTTAATTATTTATTATTATTCATTTAAATATTTAATATCATAATTTTAAATAATCCTAAATCGAGACGCAGATATAGTTAAATGATTTCCATTGATGTGCACTCTTAAACCGTTGGGTGGCGTAGTTGGTTATGACTCCCCATCGGTTTGAGAGTATAAATCAATGGAAAACTTTAACTATTCCTGTCTTTCACAATCGTATTTGTACATGATCTTCTCATAAGTTGTCTAAATGTCTCTATTGTTCTGGAGTTGTTCAAAATTTGTTTCTGGTATTTGTTTTAATAATTTATAAATTATTTTAATTTAATTCTAAAATTATTCATATTTTTTTCACTTAATATTTGATAATTTATAAACACATTAATGATTTTTATTTACATCTAAATCATTTTTAAAATTTATTATTAAAATTTCTTTTATTTCATTTATTATTATTTTTTTATTTTTTTAGTTAAATAATATTTTTTAAATAATTCAATAAATTATTTTAATTTGATTTCAAAAATTATCTGTTTCTAAGATTTAACTTTTTTTTAAATTTTTTATTCAATTTTAAGTTAATATTTGATAATGTTAACTGGATTTTTCAACAAAAAATACAATTAATTTACTTTAAAAAATTTACTTAATAATTTCCTTCATTCTTTTAAAAATTATTAAAATAAAATATTAGAAACAAATTTCTCTCTAAGGTGTAATTATTATATTATATTATTATTATATAATTATAGATATACACTCTTAAACCAGTGGGGACCGATAACCAAATGCACACCATCACTATTTTTTAGATAAAAATATTATTTTGTCTTTCAAAAAATTTCTTTCCAGAAAAATCAATAATAAATTACCACAAAAAACAAAATAATAACGCCAAAGAATAGAAAAAATAAAAAAAGTAAATACAAATTTTCTTTTTTCGTTGTTGTTGGATGGAAACACACCCTTTATTTTTTATTTAATTATTTATTAATGATTATTTGACTATTATTTATTATAATATAAAATAATTGACAATTTAAAATATTTATTCTGGTCATTATTATTATTAATTTTATTCATTTAATTAATATTTATTATAATTTAAAATAATCCACAATTTAACATTATTAGGGTATAACAAATATAAAAATATATAAAAAATTATAAGCATACCAGAAAAAAATATTTTAAAAAATTTATTAAATTTTTTTAAAAGCAAAAGTATACATTGGTTACCTAATCACTAACTTCTCTGACTTATTTTATGTATACTTTTAAATTAAACTTGTTTTCTCTCAGTTTTAAAAACTATCTTTTATTTTTTTCGATATTTTTGCAAAGAAAAATTAGTTGAAATAATTAAAAAACAGAAAAAAACAATTCCAAAAAATTATTTAATTTTAAATATATGAAATATATTAAGCATACCTCAAAAAAATATGAAATAAATTTTTAAACATTTATTTCTATCTGAAATAAGTCAGTGAAGTTAGTGAATACGTTATCAATATAAATTTTTGCTTAGGCTTAGGTTACTTAAAATTATTTTTAATATTTTTCCATGTATGCTTATAATTTTCTATAAACTGTCATATTTTTATACTGCAAGGGCCCATACGGAACTATACCCTTTTTTAATTAATTATTTATTAATAATTAATTAATTATATTCATTTAATTATTATTTACTCAAATGTGTCGTAAACCACTCTAATTTTTCAGGTAAAAATATTTTCCCGTAAAAAAACAAAATAATAACGACAGAGAATAGAAAAAAATTAAAAAATAAAAACAAATTTTCTTTTTCATTCGTTGTTGTTTGATAATGTTTTTACTTATTTAAATTTTTATTTTTTTATTAATAATTATTTAATTATTATTATTCATTCATTAATATCGAAATTAATAACACTAAATTATGATGAACATTTTTTGTTTTTATTTATTATTATTATTCATTATAATTAAAAATAATCCACAGTTTAACATTATTATTCTGGTAATTGATAATCATTTATTATTAATTTTTATTTAATTATTTATTAATAATTAATTAATGGAAAAATTTAAAAAATAGAATCGAAAGTATTTTTATTTAAAAAATAGAATTTGATTTTTTTTATTTAATATAGAATTTAATGTTTTTAATATGAGAAAGTGAGTGTAAAGCAACTACAACTGGAGTTTCCAATAAGGAACATGTTTAGTTATATCCAGGAGTTAGTAAAAATGTTTCCTAAATCCTCAGCGTTAAAGGGCATAAGTTTCAAAGTCATACAGCAAAATAAAAAATGTATGAAGCTTGGATGCAGTTTTAATTTAAATGCTTGGTTTAAGAAAATGATTAATTCTTGTGTTATTACGAGATGCAATATGATCGACACGTGTAATGATGAAGCCCATGACAAGCTTTCAAGTGGTTGAATTAAATCGGAATTGAATAAAGTAGATTCATCCACTGTTACACCAAAGGAAGCTATTAACCATGTTCGGTGCGAGAGTAATGTCGAAGTATGTTATATCACCATGTATAAAGCAATTGAAAAACAGAAGTTTACCAAGAGTATGATTTTGCCAGAATCATATCAACAATTTAATTCCAAAAATCGATTTTTTTCGATTCTATATTTTAAATAAACACCTTAAAAAATTCAATATTTTATAAAGCCCCTTTTAGTAATTACATTCATTCGATAATTATTTTATTTACTCAACTGGTGCCGCCACTATCACTCTAATCCCATCACTATTTTTCAGATAAAAATATTTCCCCATAAATATCAATTTATAAATCACCAAAAAATAATAACGACAAAGAATAGAAAAAATTAAAACAAATTTTCTTTTTTTTCGTAGTATTTTGATGGAAATACGGAAATGTGAAAACCGCCAATCGATAATCGCTAATTCACCTTCATAGTTGACTTGGCCGTCTCCGTCAATGTCGGCCTCGCGAATCATCTCGTCCACCTCCTCATCAGTCAATTTCTCGCCCAAATTCGTCATGACGTGCCGCAATTCGGCCGCCGAAATGAACCCATTGCCGTCTTTGTCGAACACACGGAATGCTTCTCGGATCTCCTCCTCACTATCCGTGTCTTTCATCTTCCGCGCCATCATCGTCAGGAACTCCGGGAAGTCGATTGTTCCATTGCCATCCGCGTCAACCTCATTGATCATGTCTTGCAGTTCGGCTTCTGTCGGATTTTGACCCAACGATCGCATAACCGTTCCCAATTCTTTCGTTGTGATCGTTCCATCACCGTCTTTATCGAACAACGAAAACGCTTCTTTAAATTCTGCTATTTGTTCTTCGGTCAGTTGATCGGCCTGAAAAAATCACGAAAAAAAATTATTGAAAATCGAAAATTAGAAAATTATTAACGAAAAAATGCGACTTACCATTAGTTATTGTGAATTCACGATAATAAGTAATGGGACAATTGAGATCGAATAATAGAAATAGTGGTTTAAAACAAATTTGGTAGTTATGAGTTTTGTTTACTTTTGTTTTTAATTGAAATAAATTTTATTCAAATAATTAATTGGTTATTTATTAGAATAAGAATAATGCAAATTTTATTGAAAAAAATTTCAATTTGTAAATTATTTTCCTTATAATTTGAGATTTTCGGTGAAAAAAATTAAAATTTCTAATACAATTTTCTGATAAAATAAATTTTTGAAGTTTCAATTAGTTTAGATAAATCTTATTATTTAAATTTTAGATATTCCAGAACATGAAATTCTAATAAAAAATAAACAAATTTAAATGGATATATCGAAGTATAGAGTAATAAATTCTAAATACTAAAGTATAATTTGTTATATACTCTATAATGGATTATTCTTTTTATTATAGAAACAGTATCAATTTATATAACTAAATAATTATATTCATAAGACTTATTATTAAATTTTTTAAGTGACCTAATGATAATGAGACAGTTTGAGACCTGAATTTAAATTTTATTATCCTTTATATACAATATATTTGTCTAAAATGTGTGTTTGTTTGTCCGACACGCGGTGATCAAAATGTGAAATTGAGGAACCCAAGCGAATCCACTTAAGGACTTTGTCAATTTTGATAGCCCACATGGAGACGGTTTTGTCGGTACAGAGCCTTCGCTGAAAGACACTGGGAAAACATCGAAATCGACCGAAAACCGGGCTGGTCGCTAAATTGATATATCAACGCCGATTTTTACAAGGAATTTCGTGAATTTTTTTTTGAAAATACTAATAAAACATTAATTTGTTTGATAAGTGACGATTTCTATCACTTATTAATTAATTATATTGTTAAAAATCAATTTAGTATAAATTTGGAAAACTTCGTTATCATCTGAATCACGGTTTGTCAGTCAAGCTCAAATTTTACTATGATCATATACAGGGTGGCTCATTATCCCTGAGCTTTTTGAGATAGTTTTTTTTATTGAGGGGAAGGAGATAAAATTAACAATATATACATTTTAATAATTCTTATTAGTTGCAGCTTAAATAAACTGGAGCACCCTCAGAAGCAAGCGTTAAACGAATTATTTCAAAGTTTTTGGAAACCTCAAATGCAAGCGCAGATGTTAACAAAGGAAAGGAACGACGGAAAACAGTTAGAATAAGTGAAAACGTCCAAAAAGTTCGAGAACACTTCCTCCGGGAGCCATCAACATCAACAAGAAGAGAATCTCAAGAGCTCAGCATACCTCCCACCACCTTAAAAAGAATTTTAAAAGAAGATTTAAGGATGAAACCGTATAAAATTCAAATAGGAAATGGAGAAAATAACAAAGTAATAAAGGGAATTTTATTGGAAAATTCATTTTATAATACCTTTAATTATTGTCCTTTTTACTGGCGAGGTAAGACACTGGAACAATGAACCTTGGTATTTTGATATGCTTGAATTGATTTCTAAGAGTTAAATAAGCGTAAAACATCCACATTTTGATACGTTAAAATACAATGAACCAGACACCAGTACACGCATTTTAAATAAAGTGTAATTTAATAAAGTATTCAATTAGAAAATCAGCATTCTATGACCGTCTATAAAAATAAAAAATAATATTTAATTTTAGAATAAGAACTATATCATGTTTCCATGGTTTTTAATATGGTTTCTATTAGAAACCCTACCATTAAACCGATGTAAGAAACAAATATTTCTATGCAACAAGTAGAGAATAGTCTCGGCCGTTGGTTTATACAAAAATATCAGTAGTGGACATATAATGCATAGAATTAGAGATCACCATGTGTCTTAAAACACTCGTATTTATTTAACTATAATCATTAAAACATAATTTAGAAACTAACGTTCTTGTAATAATAAAAAAGTTTCATGCCTCTTTGTAGTTGGACAAAAAAGGATACCCAGTGTATTTTTAACATAATACATTTCCCTTACATATATAGCTGCTGGGTGGGCTGATGTATGTCTTAGCCACTATTGTCGAAATCTGGGGGGCTAAAGCCTCCCAGCCCCCGGTTCCGGCGCCTATGATTGTATGCATTTAAATTGATATTTTTCAATTTTGAAACTTACTTCATAATCAAGGGGATGAAAATACTGATGATAGTCTATGGAAAGTTAGACCTATCATCAAAAAAGGTCTTAAGAGTTTTCATGAACTAAATTTAGAAGAACATCTTTGGGTTGATGAACAAATTATGTCATTTATAGTAACTCTAAGTTTAAACAGTATATAATGTTACGGTCCAATATCAATTTAAAACATAACCATAAAACAGTTAACAAGAAGAATTAAAACAAGACTTTAAAAGATAATACATATATTGAAGACGCATTACAAATGTAAGAGCCCATACAAGAATTTGAGAACTTCGAGGAGAGTTGTTGGGTCTAAAAAGAAGAAAATAGTTAAAATCTACCCGAAAAAGCGATGAAGTGACCTACTGAATAATCCGTTAGCACTATGAAGTCAACCGACCCCCCCATGCGTAGCCCCGTAAAAGATAAATCCAGGAGTGGAGCTTGAGAGGCCGCGAAATATCCCGAAGAAGAGATATACACATGTAAAGAATTGAGAAATTAATTAAAAAGACAAAGGCCAATTAATAAGTTACCATGAGTCAGGCCCACAAAGCGAAAAACATCATTACGCGATGACTAGTCATTAATCACCGGTGACAAAGCAGGCCTTGTTCATGTGACAAAGCAGTCATTGTCTATATTTGGACATACTGCACGGCAACAAATTACCCCGACGAATCAAAAAACGAAATTGACCAAACCGACCAATGAGACGACCCCACGAAGAAGACACGCCTGGACAGACATGAAGGACGTTGTTATAAATACAACAGTCACATTGCAGAAAGTCAGAACATTTATTGCACATTTACCGAACTTTTAAAGAAACTTTTTGAAAAACTTCTACGGAACATTTAGCGAACGTTCATTAAACAAGAGCCCGATGCAGAGCGAACCAGAAATTCAACAATCGAAGAGAGACTCCCGACAGTAAAGACATACAGACGATAAGCAGAATACGGAAGCGGAACACGAAGAGAAACCCCGAAATAACGAATTCACGAGAGTTGAACCCCGAGCGAAGCCGATTTATTCGAGGACGACCAGTATATTCTTCCGAGATCCGATCGCAGATTCGACCGAGAAGTTAATCATAAATGTAAAATTTTATTTATGTTGATATGGTGAATATATTATGTTGATATGGTGAATATAAGTATTTAAATGATTTTATCGCTTTATGAATTTTCTTTAATTATTTAACAAATAATAGAGTTTTTTTTACCTTTTTCACACTTAGATTAGCCTCAAACCCGTCGTCGCCGCCGATCACCGTCCCCAATATGACCACCAGTATAGTAGAAGAGCTCGTCGAGTATTTTGAGAGCGTTCTAGAAATCGTCCACGAACCCTAGGTGGACGAGAATGACCAGGCCCTTCGAGGCGACTCGCAGCTAGTTATTATCGACGTAAGTTTAATAACGCTGAGCGAGATGTTCGAGGCAAGCGGATACTATAGCCTAACCGCGCAGGGCGAGAACCGATAGCCGAATTTGTAAATAAACGAAAAAATATAGTTTTGTGAACCGGAATTCTATTTTTATTTCGAGTAAAGCAAAGTTAATTTAATCTATGTTAGTTGAGATTGAACCTAGGATTTAGATTTTAATTTTAGTATTGAATATAGTTATTAATAGGTCGTGAACGAGAATAGAAATTTATTAAAATTCACCTGCAGATATAATGCGATAATTACTGTAGGATAGAAGTTTATTTTATCTCGCCAAAGGGTGTCTCAAAACTCTATTTTGAAATTTAAATACGAACGACCTTCCGTGGAAAACTATGTAGCGAGTTAAAACAAATAAAAATCTTAATCGACACGAGTTTTTTATGACTGGTTTTATAAGTACGATTTTGAAATTACTTTGTGAATTTATTTAGCTGAATTTTGTAACTATTTATCGATTGATCAAAAAAATTTTTTTTAACAATTGAAACGGCCTATGAATCTAAAACAGCGTTTCAAATTTTCTGAGATAAAGGAACCTTGAAGGTATCCAGTAATTTTGTGTAAAAGTTTGAATAGATGACAAATGAACTATCTTATGGAGTACTTCTATTTTTTATTTGATGATAAAGCTAATATCAATTTTATTCATTTCATGATGACTTTTAAGAACAAATTATAAGGTGTTAATAATTCTAATAGTAACAATTTATTTCATGATTAGAATTTTTACGTTGAATTCAATTACTCATTTTTCGAATAATTATCATTTACCGGCTATTAGAATTGAACATATATTAAAGTTCAGAACTGGCCCGTGAGTTAAATTAGAGGATTATTTCGTTTTGGGAATTTCGACAAATTTTACGATAGTTTTGTTCGGTTTAATTTAATATATATCTTTGCACAAGTCACAAAATCCGGAATGCGTTACGAGTATTTATTAGTAAACTTTCACTGATAGATTAACGAGTGAAGCTAGCGCTGCTTTTCAGTCAATACTATTAGAATAGGTTGCCCAGGAACCCTCCTAAACTTCAGTAATGGAATACGCGAATCCTTCAAACGAAAGTGTGGGGAACTGTATTTAGTAAATAAGGGACTCTATTGACAATAACGTTTTAAATTATCTCGGACGAATTATCAGATTTTACTAAGGGCTCATCATTGATAGATCGATATAGGACTTTTGAACCGATTTAGGTAACGGATCCTTGGTCGCGAGATAAATCAATGTCATAATGATACTTTACAATGCAATGACACTTTCAAGTTTTCATATTAATATAGGAATACATAGTACATGCTACATACCCTGAACGACGCTGAGTTAGGTGGGGGGCCCTTAGCTCGTCCCATCTTTACCCTTCAGACTCGGCACTGCCAAGCAGATGTCGAGCGAGAAGAGGCGTCGGACCTATATATATATATATATATATATATATACATAGTAAGCTAGATATATGTTAAAACGAGTTGTAGGTAAAGCATAACTTAACATTGGGTTGTGGCTGACCCTTAATAGCCACTGGGGGCTCTGAGTCTTTAAAAATGTTTATGCTCAAATGGGTCGTGACAATAAAAAATAAGTCATTTCCTTGGGTCATAAATAATTTTCTATTTTGCAGTTCATCAGGTATTTTTTTATGATTTATTAGTGTATGAATGAAAAACAAAAAATATAGATGAATCTCTTCAAAATATGTGTTAGAATCTTGGCGAACGATAAAATTTTCGAATTTAATATTTAAATATTTATATATGATAAATTAAAATCCCTTGACAAAAATCAAATTAAAATATAAATTATTAAAGATCAAATTTTAAAAATCTAAAACAAAATTAATTTTCCAAAATAATGAAGATAAGTTTCAAATTAAACCAAGAATTTAAATACCGAGAATAATATAATGTTTTAAAAAGTAATGTTTTAAAAATTGTTTCATTAGAAATAATATTTTGTGTAACGTTTAAAAATTAATTTACTGAATTTTATTTTTACAAAAAAATACAATATTAAAAAATCTTGGGAAATATTTTTAAAGAATGAAGTATTAAAATATATTTTAATTAACAATAATATTTTGTAATAACGTTTACAAAATTGTAAAATTTTACAAAAAAATGAACAAAATTGGTTGATGACGAAATTGCAACTGTGGGAACAATTCAAAGAGATCGTAATAAAATTGCACCTTGATATCAAAATCACATGTTTTCAAGAAAGAATGAGGATGCAATAAAGAATATGTAACATCAGATAATTTCATTACAATTGTTTTATGGACTGACAACAAACCTGTCACATTGGTTTCTAACTTCGTGGGCATCGAACAGAAGGATGTCGTTCAACAATTGAACAAAAAGGATAAACAATATTTACATGTTAAACGGCCCGAAATCATACAATTTTACTGGTGGTTGCGTTTATTTCGTTTTAAATATTATAAATTGAAGTCATAATCGTAAACTTTTATTAATGATATCACACATAAATGTAAACAAATTTTCATATCCTTTTCTTTAGAAACTTTCATTATAGGTATTTTCGTTTTTCCTTTTTTTTAAGAAAAACGATATTCATTTTGCCAATTTCCTTTCTTTAGTTAAACATTTTTTTCATTTTTAAATTTTATAGAATTATTATATTGTATTATTTTAAAGTATTTTGAATTATTGGGTTGGTCAAAAAATAATTGCGTTTTTTACTAAAATATTTATTATCAAAAAATGACATGGATGCACAAATATTTTTACACGATATACTGTCCATTATTTTCAATCACTTTCTTCCACCTTTCCGGTAGCTTCATTATTACTGATTCATAAAAACCTTTGCCTTTGTCAGCAAAAAAGCCGTCTAGGAACAATTTGATGTCATCATCACTGGCGAATGTTTTTCTGTTTAAGGAATTCTGCAGTAATCTAAATGAGTGAAAATCCGATGGGGCCAAGTCTGGAGAATACGGTGGGTGCAGCAAAACCTCCCAACCCAGTGATAAGAGTTTCTAGCGAGTGGTCAAACTTGTATGCGGTCTTGCGTTATCATGCTGAA
>MQRK01245208.1:0-10265 GCA_001938485.1 Girardia tigrina
TGAAATATTTAACATGAAAAAATATAGATAATTATTTGTTTAAATAATATCTATTTTGAAAGTATTTTTAGTGAAAAATAAATTTTAATAGATTTGTGATTCGTTGTTACAAAATATTTTTTTAATTATTAAACTTGTCAGATTTTAAAATTCAAAAATTTTATGAACTCACCCATGGGCTCTCTGTATCATACTGACAGGTCATTATTTACTAAATTATTTCTTTCACTCCTATTTAGATAAGATTGCAAAATGCTCTCAATTAATAATTACTTATTGACCGAGAACTCGCAACGATCCAAGGAAACATGGTTAAAATGCTCATGTAATTAAATTCATTAAAGTTAATCTTGAAATAATCGAATTTAGTCCTATTTTTCATTTATCTCTTTGTTATTTTATTGACATTAGATTTGTTTCATAATTCGGTACCTTGAAACAAATAACCACCTAGCGTATGGATATCAGTTAAGACTATTAGTTACATTTTTATTATTTTCCATAATAAATGTGAGAGTAAATGGCGATAAATTAATGAACGATAAAAGAAGTGCTTATTTTAATAATAGGGAAAACGCGTCGAATTTGCTGATTACCAAAGCTAAACATTACCGATAAAAAACCATGGGATGATGACATAGTTGAGGCAATTAGTATTTCAACCGAATATATACTTCACATTTTGAATAATTATTTTAGATTTCAAAAGGACTTGAAGCATGAATAAGTCACATAACAATTGCAGTTGAAGGAAGTCTAGGTTTTCTTTATTTGCTAACAAGATCATGGACCGATTTTAGGAATGTTGATAATATTATTTATTAAAATTACTTTGAAAAGAAATAAAGATCACAGTAATATATTATACAGAGCTGGTGAACCAATATTACACAGAAATATTATTATTATGTTGTAGCGACCGCATTGTTCAAAGGATGATCTTCTACAAGAACAACAGACCGGTGCACAAATTTGACCGTCGAATAACAAAGTTTCATGAATCACATAACGAATTATTATCTTATCATCCATATTCTTCCAAGTTTACCTATTCGACTATTTTTTATGCCAGAATCTAAATAATGAACAAAATATTTTGAGATTATTGTTTTGTCAAAGGTGACTCAAAATTTTCCAGTATATATAAATATATTTTTTGTTCAAAAAGTAATTCACATTTTCTATGTTCTTCTTCCTTCACAAATCTGTTTTTATCTTTCAAATGAAAAATAATTATATTTCTGGGAATACAGTGAAACCTGGTTAAGACGATATCGGTTAACTCGATGTGATTAATGAGTCCCGTGTACTTATTATTTACTGGTCATTATGAATATGAATTCGATTGTTTGGCTCAATTTAGATAACTCGATTAATTAATTCATTGAAATTGAATTTATGAATTGGAATTGTAATGATAATTAATTGTGAATTTAAATAAAATGCAGTTGTTTATCTGAAATAGACGAGTGATAATTTAAACCGTGAGTAACATTTGTTGTTGAGTTAAATTTCAATCCAATAAAGTTTATTTTCTTGTTTTTTGTTTTACAGAAATTATCAATTAGTTTAAATTAAAATTGTACTAAATGATGAGTTCTTGAAAGTTGCTTGCCAATTCCTTGGAGTTTAAAGCGTCAATTTTAAAAGAAATTGAAGAAGGCGTTAGTATTTCAGATGTTTCAAAGAAGCATAACCTTCCTCAAAGCACAATGTGCACTTGGTTACGAGCAAAACAAATTATCCCTTCCAGTAAGCTAATGCGCACTAGTGACCAATTAGGAATTCCAAATTTTCAGTGCAGTAATGGTTGGTTAGAGAGAGTTAAATCAAGATTTGATATTTGTTCTTACAAACTGAGTGGCATGGGCGCATCAGATACACCTGAAATGACCAATTCCTGGATAAATACAGGACTGAAAAATCTTTTTTCAAAGTACAAGCCTCAATGCAGATGAAACGGGAATGTTCTTTAAGATGCATTTCCGATACCACTTTAGCTATAAAATGTAAAACTTGTCATGGCGAGGAGAAATCCAAGGAGCGGCTCACAGTATTAGTTTGTTGCAATATGGATGGATCAGAGAAGCGAAAGCTACTTGTTATTGGAAAAGCGGCTAAACCTCGATGCTTTAAAAAAGTTAAATCTTTTCCCGTCGAGTATCTGCATAACAAAAAGTCATGAATAACGGGTTATATATATATACCGAATGGATGAGACAGTTTGATAAACAACTGAAGAGTGCGAAACGCAAAGTTTCAATGGTATGGACAATTGTGCAGCTCATCCACATGTGCAATGCATTCGAAATTAATTTCCTCAATTGACGATAAAACTAAATTTCACACAATCATTTTAGATGCCATGTGTCTCCCACATGCATCATGGTTACAGATTTCATCAACGATAATAGATAACTGTTTTGTCCATGCTGGATTTAAACTTAATTTATCCGAACCGGCAACATCTGATAATGTTGATGTTAACATTCATGATACTACAATTGATTTTGGGAACATTTTTGGAACTCAGCGCTTCAGGTTTTCTTTGAAACACCACCAATTTGACGGATTATTTATCACTGGATTCTAATTCTAACTATATGTATGGATGATTACATAATTCTCTCAGCTAAAAGTATTAAACCTAACGATGATGATTTGGATGATAGTAGTAATGATGATGATGATATGAACGCTGATAATGCGTCAGTTCCAACATATTTGGTGGTTCAAAATGCGGTTCATACTTTGCGTTTCTGTGTCCAATCAGTGGAAAATGCCAAAGATATGTTACTTAAAATTGCTAATTTGAAAAGATTTATTACAATCTCCCATGATGCAATGAAAGTACAGTCTAAAATTACAGATTTTTTAAAAAAGTAAAACTTTGACTCTGATTATGTATCGAATTCCTACTGTAATAATACAAAAACTTGGGAGTAATAAATTTTTTTGAAATGTCCGTTTTTTGATTATGTATCGAATTCCCACTGTAATAATACAAAAACTTGGGAGTAATAAATTTTTTTGAAATGTCCGTTTTTTTAAAATTTGGATAAGTCAATAATTTGGTGTTAAATATATAAGTCCCTTCCAAATCGAGTTAACGAAGTTTCACTGTATTTTCAAAGTCCTGAGCGATATGGAACATTCTTCCCTGGGTTATCTAATGTGCTATACTTAGTGATAAAATGTGGCAATTGATATTTGGTTTTGCTATATTGGAATATCATAATTCGGATTTTTTCGGTTTGTGTTGCAATGTTTTATTAAATTCTGCATTATGTGTATATATTATACAAATAGTAATATGTTATTTTGTAAGTGGTTTTTCTTTTTCAAATGGTGTCTTATAAATTTTTAAGGTGTTTAGCATGATTATATTTAATGTTTACATAATTATATTGAAATTTTACAGAATAAGAATCTATTATTAAATAATCGTTAAGAATGAAGCTTGATTATATTAATACGTGCTATTTATAAATTATAAGTTAATTTGCAGTTATTGAGTGACTGGTGGGAATGCGTACATCCTTTAAAAATTTTTGAATAAATTTATTAATCATTTATATTTCAGGAAATCGGAATCTTGATGATTCTTCTTCGGATATTAATTTTTCCAAAAGGTCCAGCTGTAGAGTTTGTCTTAAAAGCTGTTTTGCAACTCTGGAATTTCCAGATAAGAAAAAAGCCAGATGGTGGAATTATCTTTATTACACTATTTGTTGTCCATTACGAATATTTCTATGTCTGACCATACCAGATTGTAGAGAACGCCATTTCCGACGCTGGTTCTGGATAACATTTCTTAATTCATGTCTTTGGATAGGAGTATATTCATATATAATGATTTGGATGATAACAATAATAGGTATACAAAATTATTTCGAATGTACTGAAGTCCGTCTTTAAAAAGCTTATTGCCCTCCACATTTTACATCCTTCAATTATTTTAAAGTAATGTAGAAAATTACATCGTTTCACTAAAATCTTCTGATTCGAAATTCAATTTTAATTATGCAAATTATTTTACAAATTACTTTTGGGTTGAAAAATTCATTTTAAGCTCTATGAGTTTTTATTTTAAAATTATTTTCAGATATTTGATAACTAACAAACATTTCCTTTGTTTTTGAAAATTTAATCCATAATTACCCTGTTTTATGGTTATAAGGTACCACTGCTTACTTAGGTTTCACCTTATTAAATTTTTTTTGACCCTGAAATTTTGTTTTTTCTTCTTAGGTGCCATCTTATTATATGTTTTTATACTTTTTTTAATTTTTTAATAAATTTTTTAATAATGTTTTTTTATGCTTTTTTTAAAAATTTTATTTAAAATGTTTTTAATAATGTTTGATATGCCATCAAAATTTATTGTTGACCAAAAAGGTT
The DNA here is from genome assembly GCA_001938485.1 of Girardia tigrina. NCBI lineage: Eukaryota > Metazoa > Platyhelminthes > Tricladida > Dugesiidae > Girardia > Girardia tigrina. Next base: position 4,402 of record MQRK01245208.1, read on the forward strand.
CTTCTGGTGTTCGCGTCGCAACAACTGGTGCTGAAAAATCTCGATTTACAGTCGTCTTATGTGTTACTGCTGATGGCTAGAAATTGCCCGCATATGTCATTTTCCGCCGCAAAACAATACCAAAAAGATCGTTTCCACAAAATTTTATCGTCTCAGCTAATGAAAAATCTTGCATGACATCCAGTGAAACTTTTTTATGGTTTGAAAAAGTATGGTTGAGAAGAAGAATGGCAATTTTTAATCTAAAATCACTTCTTATGCTAGATTTTGCTCCTGGACATCGAACTGCTGAAGTTAAATCAAAATTTGTTGCAAATGGAACTTTAATGGCCATAATTCCAGGTGAATTAACGAAAAAATTACAAGTTTTGGATATCAGTGTCAACAAATCATTTAAAGCTCATTTACTTCGTCATTGGGAAAATTGGATGATTAATGGTTATAAGCAATATACGAAATCAAGAAATTCGAAGAGAGCTTAATGCGAAGAGATTTGTCAATGGATATAAGAGTCGTGGGATTCAGTTCCAGTTTCTACCATCAAAAATGGCTTCATGAAGACCACAATCAATTTTTATCAGAATGAACACGAAGACGTTGAAGATGTAGGTATTGAGGAAAGCGATGAAGAATCTGAAGAATCTAAAGATGAGGTAGATGAAGATCAAGGTATTCGTGAGCAGCTCATTGATATTTTGTTGGATGAAAATAATTTTGGTAGCGAAGATAAAGATTATGATGATGAAAAAATATAATTGAAAAATATGGAAATATTTTAATTTTTGTTTCGTTTTACTAAGGTGCCACTGTTTTTTAAAGTGCTTTCGGGGTAAAATTTTGTCTTTTAAAATCTACTAAAGTTCCACCATATAACCATAAAAAAGGGTAAATGATAAGATGAAACACGATTATTGAAAATTTGTATTTAGTGATAAAATCCGATTATTAAAACAACGTTATTTATTTTTATTATTTTAATTCTTTATTTAAATAATTTGTATTATTGAAATAAGTGCATTTTACACTCATATCGAAATAGAGGTATCAAGAAAAAATTTCGTTTTTAATGCTTTTATATCAGTATTGCAATGGAACCTGGTGAAATCTTTCGGTTATTGTCCAATGCAGACGGATCTGAAAATGAGTAGTGAAAGAAGAATGCAGTAATTAGCGAGGATGTTTATTGCAAGTATTCGAACAGCATTAAAAATTAAATTATGATTTTATGATCGTAGACGATCAAAAACTTCGGACAATGGTGCTGAAATTTGTGATTGAAATGAAGGAGATCCTCATTTGGCTATTAATGAGATTCAACAAGAAACAGTAACCTTTTGGAGTTCAAGTCAACGTATTCTCACCATAACAAAAGCAGATGAAAGGAAATGAGCTAAACTAGAAAGGTCTTGAATGATACTTAAAGATATAACTGGAATTATTATAATCATTGATGAAAAATGGTTATAATAGGAATATTTATCAACTCTCAATTATCTTCGTGCATGGTTGAATATTTGTGAAGTCAGGCGTCGTTCCGACTTTAGGAAGGACATTGAATTTCAGATTATTGTTGCATTTAATTTTCTAGGGGAACATATGTGAAAGTTTTTGGGACCTGAGGGAAGTTGTGAACTTGGAACGTTGCATACAATTCCTGCAACATTTAATGGTTATTCGATGACAAGACAACTTGGTAATCCTGCATGACAATGTCACATTTATGTTTGATAACTAGGACTCTTGAGACTGAAAGAAAACTGATACTGGGCTATATACGACTATAAACAGTTTTTGTGAATCTCGATACAAATATAATGTGTTTACAGAGTTAATTTTATGATGTTGGTCATTATCATCAACCTTTACAAAAATTTGTGATAGAATTAACCAAATTACTGAACGACAATCGTTACTCAAAATTAATCAAAGAAACAATTGATAAATTAATTAAAAAACCGATTAAAAATGACATAGAAAATCCACCAATTTTGAAACACGTTTAAGCATTTTATATTTCGAAGGATTTAGTCAATTTAAAAGTTCAATTTTAAAAATATGTAAATAATGCCTTTAATTTAATAATAATATCAAAACATATAAAATGCGAAAAGTATTTTGTTATAAATCTCCAACCCCATTTGGATTAAAAAAAGTTGTCATTTTGATTATAAATATAAACAAAAATAATTTTAAAATTCTGTATACTCGTTTTAACCCGTTGAGTACCGAATATTTTTGAATATTTCGAATATTCGAACAGCATTAAAAATTAAATTATGATTTTATGATCGTAGACGATTAAAAACTTCGGAAAATGGTGCTGAAATTTGTGATTGAAATGAAGGAGATCCTCATTTGGCTATTAATGAGATTCAAGAAGAAACAGTAACCTTTAAGAGTTCAATTCAACGTATATTTAGTTAATAGTAATATTTAGAAAAAAACCACATTAAAAAATTCCTCTTCGTTAAAAAGTTATAACCCATGTACGGGTCTCCGGTAGTCAACGGGTTAATAACAATTGGGAGAGAATGGTCAGTGAAACACTATATATTATACAAAACACAAGCGGATTTTAAATTCATTTTTCTTGAGACCTGACGATGACGGTTTGTAGTGTCGAATAATAAATTTAAAAAAATAAAAAAAATGCTGAAAAATAGAATTTTTTATAAAAGGTGTTTTTCTTTATAAAAATAATTTATCACTATTTTTTAATTATCTGAATATACTGAAATATTATTCAGTATTAACAACTCCAGTATTGAAAGTACTGTGATTGAACATATTCTTGTTAAGAAGTACGGAAATTCGTAAACAGTTTTCGTTTTAGCTAAAAAAATAAATAAATAATTTAAGAGTATCAAAGAGAGGAGTTATTTTTGTGAAGAAACATGTTGATTTAAAATGATGAAATTAACCGTAATTAACGTTAAATTAACAATAAACAGCTTATTTAACTTAATTGGGTGAAATAAAATTATTTATAAAATCGCAGCAATAATTATTAATTCTTCTAAAAAGGAAATGCTCCTTCATCTCAGTCCAGATTTTGGAAAGACATGCAGTTTTATGGAACATGAAAACTTTATACGTTTTTTTCTATTTTTTAATAATTTAAAGATAAATAATAAAACTTTTTTAATAAGCTACGAGGATTTAACAGGTATAATATCTCGGACAAAATAAATTGTAAATAAATATTACTTTATTCAGGTATTAATTGTCGAATAATTATTTCAACTTGTTCACAGAAGTCAATCAAAATCATGTATAAATAATAAAAAACTACAAAATTTGCCAATTTTAGGGGGTCCATTAAGAATTTTCCTGGAAATAGGTCTGTTATAATTGAAGTGGTTAAAATTATTGAATAAAGACGGACTTAAATTATTGATGTATATATAAAACTTAATGAAAATTGATAGGGTTTACATTGGGTATACCGGATTCAATTATGGGTTTAACTTTCATAGCTGCTGGTTCTAGTGTGCCAGACGCCATTGCTTCTGTTTTAGTAGTTCGAGAAGGTAGAAAGAAAATATATGGAATATATTTTAACAAACTTTGATTATTTTCAGGACAAGGTGACATGGCAGTATCCAATGCTGTAGGTAGTAATGTCTTTGATATTCTAATTTGCATGGGGGTACCTTGGCTTATCAAATGTTTAATTTATGGCAAACCTGTAACGATATACTCTAAAGGTGAGACAATTTTATAACAGTTGCTCAATATATTTAGATAATATTTCAAAATAATTATTAGAGTATTAGATATAATATATATTAGATATATACAGTAGTGGCGAAATTCTTTATCCCTTTCTTAAAATGTGTGAAAAAATTAATTTTCATTAACTACTTTTTATTTTTTTTGTCTTATCACATTAATTGCATTACGGGCATTGCTTAAATACCTTAAAACTGTTTCTATCACATGTAATTTAAAATTGTTAAGAAACATTAGTAATTATTATTTAATGCATTGCTAAATAGATCAAAATATCTTCTATTTTTTTAGGTAATGAGTAGCTCTACATCAGTTTCAATTGAGAAGCGTGCCCAGGTGCTTATTTGGAAAGAAGAAGAACATACTCATAAAGCTATTGCTGAATGTTTGGGTATTCATTTCAAGCCTGTGTCTTATATTCTCAACAGATATGCTGAAACAGGTTCTGTTCACGATCGACATCGTTCTGGCCGTCCTCGGAAATCGACTCCAAGGGAAGACAAACTCATCAGAAGAGCATCAGTTGTGAATCCATGGATCGCATCATATGACATTATGAAGGAATGTCCGTATTTGAGACTCAGTGCGAGGACGATTTGTCGGCGCCTTTTAAAAGAATACAAGTTGTCTACACGAAAGACCGCAGCAAGCCACTGATGTCATTAAAAAAATATATATATATATATAAAATATATCATTAAAATGTGAAAGCGAGTATTGCATTTTGCAAGAAATATTAGAACTGGAGTGTGGCAGATTGGGAAAAAAGTTTTGTTTTCAGATGAATCCACCTTTTCGATTTTTATGACCACCAGAATATTTGTCGTTGGCCAGTTGGGTGTAGATTTCATGCGAAGTACACCTTACCATGTACGAAACATCATCTGTCCTGCATGGTTTTGGGTGGTATTTCAAGCTTTGGGAAAAGGATCCTTGCACTTTATTCCCAGTGGAGAAATGATGAATGTAGAGAAGTATCTCAGTATGCTGAAAACCAAACTAAAACTCTCCGAGTGATTTTTCTTTTTCCCCCAATCTAAGAGATATTTAGAAAGCAAATAATTTTCAAACAAATAAATTTAAAGTAGCAGTGACAAGTTGGTCGACTAAAGAGATACAAGTCTTCTTATCAAATGGACGAAGTTTGTTGATAATAATGTCAGCCTAATTAAAATATGATATTTGGTACACCATCGAGGGAGGGTACTAAATAGAAATGCATTACTGGCTTATTCTTCGGACTTTTAATGTCGCCACGTAGAAGGACTTAAAATATGTTGTATTTATTTTTTGATTGTTTTATTAATTTAATAACTTTAATCTTTTATTATTCTCTAGAACCTTTGCATGTCAAATGTAATAATAATATTCTCTCGTTGTTTTGTAGATAAATTTACAAAGTAAAAAAACTCAAATATTTTCTAAATTATTCTTATCTTTTAAATCTTAAATTTAATAAATTATTAAAAAAAGTAATTAAACATCAATATAAATGATTTCTTTACGATTTCTGCAGTTTCCTATTGAACTTTCGTTGCTTAGTTTCTTCGATTAAGTGATAATAAGTACAATCTTTTTTCTTCAGACTTCCTTCGAAGTCTAGTAGTGTTGTTGAAGTCGAGACTGGTTTGAGCTTCACTTCTCATTCCAACTTTCGCCGTATTTACTTATCTTATGCCTTCCTTTCCTTTTTTATTTTTTTCTTTTGTTGGTTATCTTGAAAATATTGATAGTTTTTCCTTGAATGTAATTGAAAAGAAGTTTATCGTAGTTAATTTTTTAGATTTGTTCCTAATTTTACCTAATGAAAGTGATTAAGTCTCACTAATTTTTACCACGTTTTTATTAGCTTGCTTTCTTGTCTGTTTGTCTGAACAAATCTTGCGATTGATTTTTCGATCACTTTCAGTCATCCAATTGAGCTGATTTTTTTATACAGGCTTGCTTCCGATGACAATATAATGTGATAAAAGAAATTTTGAAAAAAAATAATTTTTTCTAATTTTTTTTGCAAAAAAACCACTTATGATTATCTACAAATTTATACACTGTATTAAATAGCAATCTTTTCGTTTATTTTCATGAATGAAGTTTTATACAGGCTTGCTTCCGATGACAATACAATTTGATAA
>MQRK01245208.1:11733-22735 GCA_001938485.1 Girardia tigrina
CGTTTGGTAAGATATCACAAAGTTTGACTCAGATAATCAGTAATAATGAAGAAATCGAATGATATTGGTAGTTGCAAAGTTACGGATAATAATTTACTTTCTCTTTTGTTTTCAGGCTTGCAATAAATGTTCTTTCTTCAATCAACAAATAATAATATTTATTTGTGATTGATTTATTATCTAAATTTTAATATCCCATATTTCTTTGGGATTTATTTTTTGTCTATTTTATGATTTTGTCCAGTAAAAGACCGTGTGACGCACTCTCGGCGTGGCACGCATCAAATAAAAAAATCGACTCTACTGAACAAATAATCACCAACATTATGCTCTTTTTTTCTTGGCAAACACGATTTCATTTTCTTTCTCTCAGGATCTACGGACTCGTCTAATTTTGAAATGAGATAAGATCGTTAATATTAAAGTTTTTAAGATGTGACTGAATTCTGTGTTGCTTTGAAATAATGAAATATTTAAAAGTCCACAATAAAAAAAACAAAGTATAAAGTCACATACGGTCGACTAATAATAAATGTCGAAACGACTCCAACATTCGATGTTGTAATTGAGATCATCATAATTAAACTTAATTTCCGATCATAAGGCAATGTATTGATGCTGTTGTCGATGATGGGCTCTTCTTCTTTTCTTTCTAATAATTCATGAACCGAAACATATCAGTTAAAGGTACATTTTTAGATAAAGAATTCAGTTCGTTTTCGCTAAACAAACAAATAATCAAACAGACATCCGAAAACACACATCTCAAACACGAAAGTAACATTAGGGTATTCGAAAGTAAACACGAAAGTCAAAGATCACACAAATAAAGCAATCACGCACATACATCATCAAAAAGAAAAACACTGATCAAAATACTCACACATCACAGTTATCATGAGGTTAGTAAATGACAAACATCCTCGTTGGGTGATCAGAACTCTGTGAGACTTTACAAAATTGATCAGATGAGGTTAATTACCCGGAACGGAGGTCAATGCTTTAATCTATCCGATCACTCCCAGTATTGCTACTTTCTCCTTCTATCCATGCACAACTTCCACCATCTTCTTCCATTTCAGCAGCACTTTCATTTTCATAGGTGCAAATATTTCCATTTCTAAAACCATTTAAGGAATTCAGCTGTGATCGAAGTCCAGCTATCCACAATCTATCGACAAATTTCAGAGTAAGATACCTGACGAATGTGCCACTTTTACATAAGTATGATTGCCACTAATCATTCAATTCTCCCAAAGATCTCTGATGTGAGATTTAAATGCCTTTTTTACTCTGAAATCCAGGAGCTGTATTTTTTTTGTCAACCCCTTGAGATAACCACTGTTTGCGCATGTTTTCGCTTTATGTTAAATGACACTTTGCTGAGTCATAAATTACAACAGAATTTATATTAAATGGTCCTTTTCATTTTCGTCTTTCCCAGATTTCAATTAGCCCCCCTTTGTTCATTCATCCATCCCTTTTCATTTACCTTCACAACAATACAACTTGAAAATTTATCCTTTGGTATTGTTTTCAGTTTGAGAATTACCATTGATGTGCACTTTCTTCCATCAACAGTGACACACAACACAATGGTAAAATTTCACTTTTCAGCACCTGTTGTTCCGATATATATATATATATCTTTGGTGCCAATCGCATCAACCATTCTATTGATATGAATATCAAAACTCATTGGCACTTCATCCATATTGCAAATGTGAGCCAATGCAACATTTTTTTCTTTTGTTCCAAATAAATCTTGAAACTTGCCATTTTCTCTTCCCAGTCTTGAGGCAAATTTTGTCCAATGGAAGTTACATGTCGAATTGACAGATTATTACGCCTCGTTAAACGGCGGCACCATTTACTATTACCACTAAAACTAGAAATATTTCTTTTTGTTGCAATTTGTTTAGCTTTTATTCGGATTGCAACTGTTGAGATCCCTTTGTTTGCCTTTCTGGTGTCTATCACTCAATCTTTAAGTTCAGCCTCCAGTTCTGGCCAATATTCCTTTGTTCTTCTTGTAAGTTTAATCGGCAGCATCTTCTCCAAAACTGTTTCTAATTTTCTGTAATTGTGGGTGCATCTTTCATTAACCTCATAACGTTGCTCTGTAGCTCTATTTTCATGTGCTTTAACGTATGATACAATCTCAAGTTTCATTGCAGCAGATTTAAATTTTCTTCGTGCCATTTTTAATATTGACAGTTTTTGGGGAGTTTCAGGGCCGAGATGTTTTGACATCACCAAAAATTTATTTATATAACAATTTCCTATTTTTTGAACAAATTTTCGAACAACATTTTTTTAATAAAAAGATTTTATAATCAGATATTCATTATTTTAGAAAATTTTTATACTAAACAGGATGCCTGCAAAAAATAATGTCATTTACGGGTTATATAAGGAACTTAATTTTCCAAAGGAATTTAATAATCAAAATTGAGATGCGGGTTATACACGAATGCGCGTTATCCGCAGTAAATTATGGTATTATTATTAAGTTACTAGTTTATCAATAATAATAAGGTGCTTTCTAAATTGTTTTTCAAAGATACTTTTTTTCAAGATAACAAATGAATAATTCTGAAAGTAAATATGAACGAAATCTCTTTCAAATGTTTTTGTTTCTTAATAATGAAAATGATATGTACTCGGATAACATATTTGAAATGTACATTGGATAATGAAAATAATAAGAGTAAAAATGTTAGGATCAAAAATCATAACTTGAAAAAGCAGTTCAACAAATAAGGAATGAATTACTCGAATACAAAATTTTAGTTTGTCATATTGAATATAAATAGATTTTTCTCGTTCAAATCAAAAATAGACTTCGGTTTTTATTAACCAGTTTAGTTAACAAACGCAATCAATGTTGGTAGAGTAGTATCTATAAACATTGGATGTGGTTGATAAGGAAGGTCGAATTCTCGATCCTGATTTAGAATTTAGACACACATTTACTATCTCTATATTGGCAAGTCATTGCTGATCAAACACTATAACTCAAGTGTGGGTCTCCCATATCTTTGAATGACATTGAGCATATATGCTCTTTAGAGGGTCCACCTAAGCCAAAGAATCTAATTTCTTGATATGCCTCTTTCGAAACTGCTTTTGAATTCCTGTAATAAACGACATGCATAAACTAATAAGGTTTCATGGTTCTGCATACATTTTGTTTTGTAAGTTGACTTAACACACCCTCACAAATAGGTAGAAGTAGTCACCATCTCATTATCTCTTTTGATATACCTGTTACGCTACTTTTGCTCTACAAACTGCATAAAAACGAATCGGGATATTTCAGTAGTTTTTCCTTCTCATGTATCAGCTTCAGTGATTCTCTCATCCTATAAAGGTATTAAGCCCGAGGCTTTTTAGGAGGTCTGAGACACCTATGGCTTCAAAAGGCACTCCCCTGTGAGAAGTGGTTGCAACATCAGTATCAGAATTCATTTTTAACACCAAAATTTATTAAATGTATTATTTCTTTTAAAAAATTTTTATTTTAAACTGTCAACTGAAATATATCAACTTTAAATTTTTTTTTGATTTTAAACTCTGTTTTTATTATTTAATTTTTGCAAATTTTTTAAATTAAAACATTAACTTATTCAGCGAATCGAAAATTTACATTAACCCTTCATACCCCCATGTAGGGATTTACATTCCTAATCTCCACCGGTGAACCGGCTTCACAAAACCACTCACCAAGATTAGAAACCTTGGATCATTGCGATGCAATCGACCACTCGACTGTAGGGTGACTACTCCCTACAACCATGACACTCAGTAAGTAAGCTACAGCCTTGTGAGTGGATTGCAAGCCCACTGGTATTACAGTAATCTGTCGGCACTGATTTCGGCTGGCTTTCAGAAATTAGAGACGGAATCGTCCCCAATCTAGTTTCCCAGGATACTACGTGGAAGTATATCTAACCGGATCGCACAGGAATCTGCTTCAGTACATCTTTTTATACCCGATTGATCCATCCAGACCCAATCAAAGTTTCAATATATATTTCTATTTATATAGTATAGTTCTTTTATTTCTCCATCGATGTTCCCAGTGAAAGAAATATGATCCTAAATAGCTGAAATTAGAAACCCACTCAATACCTCCTCAAGCTTGGGATCAGCAGTAAAGACCTTGGTTTCCACGTTTTGATTTAGGACTTTCCTTTAATTGATGTTGATTTCAAGTTCTTTGTCTAAAAATGAATCGTTTAATATGTGTAAGTTATTTATAAGGTGTCTAAAAGACAAGAATCATCAGCATAGCCTAGTGCAGGGTGCTCAGACTTAAACCATTTTCGATCGACTCTAAAGATATAAGGCGGCAAGTGATAGACTGGTACAAATTTTGTTCCCGCTCCGTGCAAAAGGACTTATTGGTCTTTGGAATGAGCTGCTGTAGATCCGTCTAGCCTTTCGAGGACTGGCGATAATATAGTTCCGCCCCTGATTCATCAACTGTTTGAACACTTCTGGATAGAGAAAATAGTCATTGGATAAAAATAATATTTACAAATTTTATAAAAGGTTATACTGATTTATTAATCGTAAAGATACACCTAATCATTAGTGCTATGTTGATGCTGAAGAATTATACTGCATATCATCAGCATACTTTCCATAAGATGGCGCATAATTACTAAGTGCCAAACGTAAGCATGAATTCAGATGTTCATCATTTAGTCGATTGCGATATTTAGATTTAATCACTTTCATTTCGGAAAATGCAGACTCGCACAGACCCTAACCCCCTTACCACGAATGTCTTTAAACAACCCCAGAGTGACTCATATGGGACACCATCAAATTCCTTCTACTTCGGTAAAAATAAAAAAAATATATTAACATTTTGGTATCACGTTTCATCCTGTAGTTTCTTAACTGAGTCACCAGTTTTGGCCGGAATCTGAATTTACAAGCATGCAATAAATTTTTAATTCAAAACTTTTCCCAATGGCATTTTAATCTCCTAACATTCACTATTCCATAGCTGACGTTAAAGATATTTGCATGTTGTTAGCTTTCCGTTTATTTTGCAGGTTATTCTTCAGTTTTTCCGATTTCTGAACTAATTTCTTGTGGTATCCCACTCTTTTCCTCATCGTGAATATTCAATCTGCTGCACTTAAATTTATTAATCCACCTGTACGTTGTAGAGTCGAGAGACAGTCTGTGTACCATGTGCCTTGCTTATTTGCCGCATTATTTCATAAACTTCAATTTTCATTAAAAGTAAAAGCTGAATTACAGTGCACTTTTCTGCGTCAGATATCATTTGAAATTGAATATTCTCGAAATATCGCTAAAGAAGTAGTCAAACGTTAAAACAAATGCCATAATATTTACAAATATACTTTGCATAAAAAGGCTTATACATTATTAATCTAAATCCGATTTAATAAATAATATTATAAATATAAACATTAATTTAGCACAGTACTAATGAAAAATATGGCCAATAATGAGGGTAAATGTCCGTGATTATGCAAATGTAAAACTGATATTGATAGATTATTATATTCAATAATGACAAAGAACTATATTAGAGTTTGAAGCAACGGATTTATAGGATGTTATTTAACCCTTTGATTGAGTAAATCGACTGTAGTCCGAATATAATTATTGTGTTATTCCTTTTGTACAATCATTTGATGTGTTTTGTTGTACTAAGGGATTAAATAATAGTTAAATTCTGACTAAAGTCGATTTACGTCTTAAAAGATAACAACAAAATCAAGCAAGTTAAGTTGACCTACGCATTCAAAGGGATAAGACAATATTTATTTTCCAAACTTGTTCGATTTAAGCGTCCAAAGGGTTAATTAATATACAATCTACATAATATATTAGATCTGGGGTCTCCAAACATTTTTTAATACTGTTCGCATGGAGCATTTGAAGATATTCACGTGGGCCACATATTAGGTTGTTCTAAAAGTTCCCGGTCAATAATGAAAATACAATTTTTTTCAAATTTCTTTTTGGTATTATATATCTGATGTTGATATATATATCGAATAATTTATAGCATTATATGGACTACGAGATAACAAAGCTAGAAATCTGTCTGTTGCTGCATCACTATTGGAAGAAAGGCTTGACAATATGAGATGCTGCCAACGCAATTTGCAAAGTTGAAGGTACACAAGCGGTCGGAAAAAGTACGGCAATTGATTGGTTCAAGCGTTTCAATAAAGGCAACTTTGACTTGAAAGACAGTCCTCGTTCTGGACGACCAACAAAATTGGATAACGATGACTTGCAAGTAGAGTTGGACATGAAGCCTTCGTCAAGTACTCGCGATTTGGCATTTAATCTTGGAGTTGGCAAGTCAACTATACATTGGCATTTGAAGCAGCTCGACTTTGTGCACAGGAAACCGCGTCAACATTCACACGAACTCACCAAAGCACAGGAGGATAATAAAGTCCAAATTTGCCGATAACTGCTACAGAATCCACGAGATGACCGCTTTCGGAAACGAATTGTGATGTCGGACGAGAAGTGGGTCTACTTGGTCAACCACAACTGAAACAAGCGATGGGTTCCACCGGGTCAAGCAACGCCATCAGTTCCAAAACAAGATTGATTTGGCTTGAAAATCATGTTGTGCGTCTGGTGGAACTTTGAGGGAGTCGTACACTTTGAGTTTGTTCAGAACGGCCAGGCCATCAATACAGAGCTGTATTGTCAACAGTTGGACGGTGTCTACGAGAAGCTCAAGGAGAAGTACCATGCCTTAATCAACCGGAAACGTGCACTGCTTCAGCAAGACAATGCCAAGCCGCATACCGCAAAGAAGACCACTGTCAGGTTCCAACAGTTGGATGGAGTTGACATCCTGCCGCATCCTGCTTACAGCCCTGATTGCGCTCTATTCGACTATGATCTCTTCCGATCCATTCAACACTTCTTGAAAAGGCGCCGATTTGAAGCATTCGGTGAAGTTGAACAAGCATGTCAAGAGTTCTTCAATTCGAAGCAACCGGAATGGTACTTTGACCAGATCCGAAAGCTTGCAGACCATTGGCAGAAAGTAGTCGAAATCGATGGACTGTTCTTTGAAGATTAATTGTTGTTTATTTGAAATAAATTCTTGCACAAAAAATTGTATTTTTCATTCTTGAAAGGGAACTTTTAGGACAACCTAATATTTGAATTATGGCGTTAAAAACACATTATAGTGAAAGTTTAGAAAATATATATAATGATTATTTTAAAAAAAAATTGACAATTAGCGGAAGGTCTAACTAGTGAGAATGGTGTAACTGTTGTTGATTTTGTAAAATATCTTAGTAATCCGGTTGAATCTTCGAAGCACTTATAAGTAGGGACTTGAAATGTGAGTCTGACAAAGAGGTGCTGTATTTGATTATTATTTTTTATATTTAGTAATTAATTATTAACTCTAAATTATTGAAAATCGTTATTTGATTTTTTTATTCTATGTAATTTGTCTACATTTGTGGAATTGTGTCGCGGGCCGTAGTTAAGAGACCTCAGTTTTAGATCATGTATTACATATTATTTTTATATAGATAAACTAAAAGGTAGATCAAAAATTTTTTAAATGATATAAATAAATAGCGAAAAAAAGGAAGATGATATTATAATATTTAATAAATGAAAAAAAGTGATTTACTGATATCAATTGTGAGTAGATAAATATTGAAGTGTGCTCTCGTATTTTAGGGTTGCTATATGCGACATTCACATTATTCGTCACTGTCTTTGGACTCATTTTTATCACACATTTATACAGTTGGAAAATGACCAAGAGTTTCGGATATATTTTGATTATTATTTACGTTGCATTTCTTGTTGTTTGCTGTATGTATGAGTTGAATTTCTTTGGTATTGTTCATCTCCCGGAATGTATATAACTGTCTCGGTTGGGGGTTAGATATACAGTCTAGATTTCTTTGAGTTATTTATTGAATATGGATGATCGAGGATTTGGTCTCTAGAATTATTGCTTTATTGCATCTGAGTCAGAGATGCTCATTCGGTTGTTTTTATGCAGTGTTGTCAGGCTCTGCCACTAAATATGAATTTTAGTTGTTTCACGAATGTATATAAGTCATGATTTACTTTTTCCTTTGCGAAATGTTGGTCGTTGTGATTAGAAAATAAAGTTATTATTACTCTGATTTCTCGGCATATTTTCAATTTTATTTGTAAACAATATTTTTTAAAGTTATTTTGGTGCATTAGAAAAAATGTTTACGGTGGACTGAAATAATTTGGTTATAGAATTCAAGAGATACGTTGATGATGGCTTTAATGGAAATTTATCTTTAGCTTATGAATAAATAATTGTAAAAGTTATTTGGGGAAATGTCATTGCGTAAGTTGCGCAACAATAATATGAATTGTAAATGAATGATTTAATATTGCCTTTTATTTATTTTTAAAACGTTATCAGGATGACCAAGAAGTTTAACAGAGTTTTACTTTGTGAAGAAAGAATGTTGCAGTTTATAAATCTGTTTATATTTTAAACAGAATCAAATCATTAATAAATTAAAACCTTTTTGAAAAACTAAAAAAAATCATGAAAATTTATTGCGATTAATTTCGACGGATCAACCCTCCTCATCACGAGAAACTAGATGAATAATAATAAACTGAACTTTATTTATCGAAGGATTGTTTACGTAATCACTAAAACCTCAGAAAAGTTTCAATAAAGTACAAGAAGTTGATGTTTCACACATTGATTTTTGGATCAATAATTATAATAATCATTGCTTCTTATATCAACCCATCCTAGTAATTATCAAAATGTGAACACAATTGCAAAATTACTTAAATGTAATACACTATCTAAACATTTTCCATTCTTTTTATTAGCTTACTTTCATATATATAAGGTCTTTTACTCAGTCAATTTGCTCCAAAATTTGCACACTTACTCATTCTCGATGGCAATAAATGATATTGTGAAAATTTAATCAAAAAAACTTTTTAAAGTCCTAAAATGGAAAAAACGAAAAATTCGGAGTTCGTGAACAATACTAATTGAAAAAGATCTACTTATAAATTATAAGTAATTTATATTAATTTTTATTGTTTTTTAAATCATTTTTTTAATTAAAACTTTGTTGGCAAATTAGAGTTCTGTCTGCATAAAGAATGGTTATAAAAAATTAATTTTTTTTGATTTACTAGGTTCTATTTTAGGCATGTAAATCTCTCCGCATTCCGAATTTGTTCCAGATACGTTTACAAAGATAACAACATGTTTCCCCGATATAACCATTAAATTTAAACTTGTAAACTAAGTTGGAACGTAAACCGATAAGGAGTGATTAATTTTCTGCTAATCACAATACCTATTTCATAACTTAAAAAGAATTTTAGGATTAATAAATTATTTTTGACAAAATTTATAAACGAATTCTTGAATTTTTTAAATCTTCAGAAAAGTGTATCTTTAAAACAAATCCTAAATTAATCATCTTATTGCTATCTGTGTTCTGATCAATAGAAAAGGTGTAGTGTTTCACCAAGATTATGCCATACTTCATACAAGTTTGGTAACTCACCAAAAGCTTTTACAGCTTGAATGGAAGATCATGCCTCACCCACCATATTCTCCAAACCTAGCACCTTCTGATTATCATTTGTTCCGGTCTCTACAAAATTATTTAGATGGTAACACTTGGATCAAATGAAGATGTTAAAAATCACCTGGAAAAGTTTTCTATCAGCAAAGAACAAATATTTTTTGAACGTGGAATCATGTCACAGCGAGGAAGATGGAAGAAGGTATTGGACCACAATGGTCAATATGTATTTCAATAAAATATTTATTCGTCATAAAAATTTGTCTTTTACTTTTATACAAAAAAAACGAAATGACTTTCCGAACAACCCAATACTTTCATTACGCCTACTAAAAGTAAAGATATTGTCTAACATCTAATGATTTAACTTTTAATCATATTTATTTTGTTTTTCCATTCACAGAAACTACTGAGTGTTGTGTCTAGTCACGTATCTGTTTTCTTTGCGTGAATCCTAATTTCAAGATGACCATTTTTACTCTCTTATCAGAGACCCTAAGATAGGTAGACAATTATTGTTTTCATATTCAACCGTGAATATAGTTTTGGAATGTAGAGAAGTAATATAATTCAGAAAATGTATCATTAACGTAGCGTCTATAAAAGCGTGGTTTAATTCCTTCATATGACCCAATCTCAAAACCAAAATTAGTGCTAATAGAGATTTAATAGCTACACCTTCAATCTGTTAATACCATTCATTATTAAATAGTAATTTAATATTCGTCGTTGCAAAATATAAAAGTTCTCAGAAAGCATTTTCATCCATTAGGTGGTGATCACTAACATTCTTTCTGCAGAAATTACAACATAAATCAATCGTTTCATGCAGCAGTACATTTGTGAACAAATATACAATATCAAAAGAAGCCATAAAGTTATTCATCTGTTCTATATTAGAAAGCAGTTCAACAAATTCAAAACTATCGCGGAAAGAAAATTCAGAGTTTAGTAAAGGTTGTAGCTTAAAATCTAGATATTTCGAGATTTTGAACATTCAATAATACTGGTTTCATTGGAATCTCTTTTTAATGAACTTCAGGAATTCCATACACTTTCACAGGATTGGACCAAACTGAACAAAATTTCGATTTTATATCAATGTGTAGATTACCTGACTGATAAGATTATTTGATAAGATAGAAATAAAAGATATTAAGTAAAAGATATTTGAATCCTAAATGTGTATCTAAATTGCATGCTCAACAACTACATTTTGACTGCTTAAAACAAGTGCTGATTACTAGATGATTCTATGCTTGTCTTCATATATGTACTGTATGTATACTGTACAGCTGTGGACAAAAGTCTGTTGACTCTCACATTTTAGCACAATATATTTGATAAATTTATGACATTTACAGCAGAATAGTTATAACATTTAAATAATGTAACGGGTGTAT